>JAAOAK010000444.1:0-23458 GCA_013396175.1 Fusarium denticulatum | reverse complement strand
ACTGACTGACTGACTGACTGACTGACTGACTGACTGACTGACTGACTGACTGACTGACTGACTGACTGACTGACTGACTGACTGACTGACTGACTGACTGACTGACTGACTGACTGACTGACTGACTGACTGACTGATTGATTGATTAAATTGATTGATAACGAAATTGCGACAAGTGAATGGTCCTGTTTCGGAGCTCCCTTTATTTCTTTGTGAGCATTGGCCAGAACAATAGACAGCCCTCGAGGCCCCTTTTTCATCATCACCATCTCAAAGCAATTACTATGCATTTATTCAATTTATCCTGTGGCCTGTTGTCATAAGGAGAGTTGCTAGGGGCCTAGACCGGGATCGTTCGAATTCGGGTTTTACGATGGGCTGGGGAAGAGAATAAGATGCCTGTCGCTGGTGACCCGACTGCCAGGTGATTGGGTTACAAGGGATCCAATTATTGCGTGTACCTGAAAAAACACAATGCAGATTTGATATAATTCGAGAGATTTCAGTGAAGATTTAGTGAAGATTTTATAATACATTGCTCATCAATTGCCTCCATATTACAGTATCAAATGGATCTGGATGGCAGAAGGCCCCAATAGGTACTAGGTAGCGATAGTGGACGTTCGGGACTGGCTACAGCGCAGTAGTCTAGGGCCACGCCCCCCTTTGCCCGCCCTGTCTGATAGCCCCACGGTGGATATTCCCAACCCGCATCGGGGGGCGCTTTGTGTTCAGTTCAGTTCAGGCCAGGCTCAGGTTCCCTGGATTTTTTAAAACCTCCCGCTGTCGGCCACTACCTACTATTTGAGTCTTTGCCCCCTCCAGCTTTCCTCAGCTTCTTCCTTTCACCACACCAGCAAAGCTTCTTCAATCCAGAAGTATCTTATCAATCGATTCTGCTGCAACTGGAAGTCTGCTAATCCTGCAATCTATACCTTATTCGCCTCTAGACGACAGACAGCACGCACCCGCATCCCTGTTGCTGGACCGTCATGCTCTTTGCGTCCTGACGTCGCTTTCGAATTATAGCATACCACACAACTCACCGCACAAACCGTCACGATTTACTTGCTGCGAAGAGCAATTCAACAACACCTGCACCCGACTCTACTCAACTTTCAGCGGGTGGCTCAAACACAATTTTGGCCCATGATGACTGCTCCTGCTATTCGAATTGACGGCATCGTCAACCCCGCCGCTCCACCTCATCCCGAACTGATCATGGCTGAGGGTGCCCCTTCAATTGCGCCCTCATTGACTTACTCAGACGACTCAGACTCACAAGAAGATGAGCCCGTCATCCCTCTCGAGCGCCGTCGTCGCGCATCTACACGTCTGATTGCCCAGAATGCCAGAGACATCCAGCGAATCACGGGTGAGACACCGGCTGAGTATATGGATCGCTGCTGTGGTGGTGCTTGCTGCATGGGTGACCGAAATAATGTCGAGTATGAGCAAGTTACTCTACCTGACAACGATGCTTTCAAGTCTCTCGGTCTAAGGCTTGAAAACATTCCCGCCAACTTGACTGGCATTATCGATATGCCTGAGCAAACTGTGTCTTTCACCTCAATTCCTCGGCCAGCTTCTTCGCCATCTGACTCGGCCATCTCTCTCGGCTCTGACTCTGAGTGTTCGCCCACAGCAACTGCTTCCAAGAGCAACTACATCGTTCCTGGACCTGGATATGAGGGTGTTGACACCTCAATTCAACCCCCTCGCTTTGTTCAACCTCATCCTCCCCACAATGTCTATCCGGCGAGGATCCACAACACCCGTGAGCTCACCAAGCCTGGCGCCGAGAAGAGAACCTTCCACTTTGATCTAGACATTACCGACTACCCTCCTGAGGAGGTTTTCGACTTCAAGGTTGGTGGTGCCATTGGTGTCATGGCTCCCAACGATGAGATTTCGGTCGATGAGATTCTGGATGCCCTCATGATCCCACGCTTCCAGCGTGACAAGCCTGTCCTCATGAAGACCACTAAGGGCCGCTGGCCTACTGTGTGGGGTGATGACAAGCCTCGTGAGCTCGTCACCACACGTCGCGAGCTCCTCACTTGGACCACCGACATTCAATCCTATGCCCCAACCAAGGAGCTCCTCCGTGTTATTGCGGAGCATGCCACTGCCCCTAACGAGAAGAAGATTCTCATGTATCTCTGCTCCAACGAGGGTGCTAGCATTTTCTCCGATTTCCGTGGTGGTCCTCACGTCACTCTCTCACAGATCCTCAACGCATTCCCAAGCTCACATCCTCCTATGGATCAGCTCCTGTCCGTCCAAGCTCAGCTCATGCCACGATTCTACTCTCTCTCCAACGATCCGACGGAATCATACACTCTCCGAGAACATGCGCAGCGCCGCTTGATTGAGATTGCCGTCACAGTCCACGATTCTATGGATTGGCGACGTGGCTGCCGTGCTGGCGTCGGCTCTGGATTCTTTGAGCGACAGGCCCACAAGTTCATGAGAGCTCAAGCTGCTGGCGAACGTGCCCCTCAGGTCTTCATTCCAATGTTTAAGGGCCTGATGGCCAACCCTCTGGCTAAGCAATTCAACTCGGATGGTCCCATGCTCCTGATTGGTGCTGGTGTTGGTATTGCCCCTTTCCGTGGCTTCGTCCAGCGCCGCCTCAAGCAGGCCAACTGTGCCAATAAGGTCTGGGTCCTGCAAGGTATCCGGGACTCGCTTGTAGATGAGATCTACAGTGGCGAGTGGGGTGTTCATGAGGAAGAAGTGAAGCGTGTTGTCCAGAGTCGAGTGGGTACTGGCAAGTATGTTCAGGAAGAGGTTATGAACCAGTCTGATTTGGTCTGGTACATCATAAACTCTCTGGATGGCCGAATCTTTGTGTGCGGAAGCAGCAAAGGCATGGGCGAAGGTGTCGAAGAGGCTCTTTGCGATGTAGCCATGGAGAAGGGCAACCTCGAGCGCGAGGAGGCCCGCAATTTCTGGAAGCTCAAGAAGGAAGAGGGCAAGTACATCTCCGAGACATGGTAGATGTTCTAGCCTGCGAGTTTATTCTAGCGAGTTGATCGGGAAGTTTTGGATGACGTTTGTTTTATACTGAAGAGGAATTATCGGAATCATTGTAACAAGATAGGAAAAGTTGCAAACCGGCGCAAGCTGGATGGCCGCATGAAAGAAGGATAGCATATGGCATTATCTGATTCGAGACAAGAGGAGCATTGGGCTGGGCATGGTAACGGCGTTATGGGAGTTTAAAGTATAAGGTGGCAGTTCGCATAGTGCTACTATTTTTCCTGCAAAAATACGCTCGGCAGCGGTCTGGATGGGATAGGATTGACAAAGAGCTTGCTCTATCCTCGCCGAGAAATGAATTTATAAATATTGAGAAACTTATTATATTGGAGTTCCAGGGGTGCTGTGACTGTTCAGTTTACTTATCTCGAGTCTTAGGTGTACTCTACTCGTCTGATTTCCCAAGGCTATCTACAGTAGGTAGTTAGTTGCTATTTGTGCCTTGTGCCTATCACCAATCAAGGATCCTCCTCACACGCAAGCAGGTGATTAAAATCTCACCAACAGAAGACCTGTCAAACGTGAGCCTCCCGTTGTCAGATTTCCTTTTTTGGCATCTGGTGAGATATGATAGGGCAGATGTGTTCGGCATCCAATCCAAGCGGGAGCTCCAATGCATGGGTTAGTATGCAGAGAAAAAACAATTATGGTTATGTCAGCGGATCTTCATACCATGGAGTCATGCGCCTGGATGCATTATCGGTCTCTCGCGCGCGCGCGTATTGCAAATCACAGGCGGTCAAGAGTTAGGAAGTCTCCGAGTGTACTCGAGTCTCGCGATTAATCAGATGAGACAATTTTGGAACAGAATCAGTCAGTGATTGACCCGCTCGAGGTATGTTTTACGAGTGGAGGGAACGTTTGAATACCCAGTAGCTAACTAAGATAGCTGATGCTTTGCTTACATGGAATTATCAAGCTGCCAGGGCTGCTCAGTGCATCTGGTTGGCTGGTTACGTTTGTCAGCGGAATTGTAAAGTCTCGTTCCGTTTGATATATCCGGGTTTCTCCATGTTATCATCCATTGGTCGCTCCACTACGCTGCCAGACTTGACATTGAAGAGTAGGTACTCCGTAGATAATTCAAAGCAACTATCGTTTCAAATACAGGAGATACCAGAAGACACTACTACTCGCAGTCATACGATTATGGCAATTAGCTGAATGATTATTTCCATTCATCATCCAAGAAACGAAGCCCAATTCAATCATGGCTTCATTGCTTCAGGGTAACTCCCGACTGACGCTAACCTCATTTACTATATATATCCGGATGGAATCGAACGGAAAGATATCCCAAGTCTAGCGCGCGCGAGCAGAAATTATTAGCCGGTGGCTGACAAACTGATTAGACAGGCACAGAACCCTTCACTGATGCCATCCCGGTGCTGCATTAGTCGCATTAGTCAGTGGAGCTTGGCGATTGCGAAAAGTTGGCAGGGTCTGATGTGTTTCTGCTCTTTACGAATGGGACAATGGGGAGGAGGGGTCGATATGGCGGGGCCTTTACTTTGATACAGTGGTCGGCAACTGATTGAGGGTTTTGTTATATATATTCCAGCTGATTCCCCGTGTTGTCTGTCCTTCCAGATCATCATCAGTCTCTCAGCTCATAACTATCACTTACACACCACTTACACCTACAAACACCTACAAACTATTCACAATGGCCGCTAAACTCTCCGCCAACGCCCTCATTGAGCTGGCCAAGAACCGCCGTTCCATCTACACACTCTCCAAGAACCTCCCCATCTCCACCCAGCGTATCACCGAGATCGTCAACCAAACCACTCTCGAGACCCCCTCATCCTTCAACTCCCAGTCCAACCGTGTCGTCGTCCTCTACGGCGCTGAGCACGACAAGCTCTGGGACATCACTGCCGATACCCTCAAGGCCATTGTCCCCGCCGAGACATGGGAGGGCACCTCTAAGCGCATCTCCGGCTTCAAGGCCGCTGCCGGAACTGTCCTCTTCTACGTCGACAACGCCGCCGTCGAGGCCATGCAGACCAAGTTCGCCATCTACGCTGACCGTTTCCCTCCCTGGGCCGTCCAGTCCGCTGGCATCCAGCAGTACCTCCTCTGGACCGCTCTCGAGGCTGAGGGTCTCGGTGCCAACCTCCAGCACTACAACCCCCTGATCGATGAGAAGGTTGCTGAGACCTGGAAGATTCCCTCTACCTGGACTCTCAACGCCCAGCTTGTCTTCGGTGCCAAGACCGCTGAGGCTGCCCCCAAGGACTATGCTCCTCTCGAGGAGCGTGTCAAGGTCTTTGGCGCTTAAAATAACCTTACGAAAGCATGAGAATCGTCAACTAGAATTGGCATAGAAACCTGCATTTTTAGCGAGTTGCAATTAAAACATGGAGTCCCGAGCTCTTGTTTTCCTTTAATAGACAAAATTACCAATCCCAATATAAGCGTTTGCATTGACGATGCCCTTCTCTTCTGACCGACACTTGAACATCCATGTTGACTACCTATATAGCCAATATACCAAAGTGAAATTTGAAATATTTTTCATAAAACGTGACATCATATATGTAGTATACAATTATATATATCTTTAATTCTCCAAACGCTCAACTCGCTTCTTGGCTCTGCACAGCCATACTGTACCTCACTCAATGACCCGTCCCAGAGCTTGTCCCATTTTCACCTTCTGTCCCTTCTGTACAGCCCAATCCCAACCGACATGTCTGTTGTTCTCATCTGTTTTGCTTGAAGGGGCCTCGAAAACGAGTACGATGGTGCTACCCAACTGGAAACCGCCCATTTCTTCACCGCGTCGGAGTGCATGGCCCCGCAGAACAGGGCTGGCTGCTTCATATGTCGCTTCAGCAAATCCATGGTACACTTCGCCCCTGCGGGCAGCTTCCTCCGCTGCACGATCTGCTGCCGTGTCAGTCAACAGACTATTGGTTCGGAGTTCCTTATCAAAGTTGATCACAATGGAGCCGACGTTGGTGGCACCGACTGGCACATAACTGAAGAAGCCCCAGCGCCAACGGCCTAAAAGAACCACGCGCTCGTTGAGTGTGAAAAGACCGGGGAGGGTTCGCTGAAGATATGGGGATACGCTATATAGTTCTCCTGCAAAGTGGCGTCGGCGGTCAACAACCCAGTTCGTGGGAGAGTGAAAGCGGTGGTAGTCGCCAGGAGCCAAGTAGATAACTGCATAGTAAAGCGATGTGGTATTGTCGGGAGATATGAGATCGTACCAAGGTCGCTCACCGAGAGCGAGTTCGGCACGAACCTCAGAAACTGTACCAGGAGACGCGGGCATAGACTCATCCTTTGCCGAAGGAGCCTGCTTTCCAGTGCCGGTGAGAAGATCGGGAAGAGTGTATGAAATGCCATTGACTTGAGCAAACTCCTCGTGTTGCTTAACGAGCGACTCCTCCTCTGAGACGTCACCTTGGCTTGTTGCGGGAGTCGAAGTACCGGAAGCGCCAGAGATGCTTGGAGCAGGAGTATTCTTTCCAAGAAGAGCATCGATAGTGTAAGTCATACCCTTAACTTGCTCAATGTCGTTGCCTTGAATCTGGCCGAACTGAAGTACTTTTCCATCAGAAGGGCAGATGAGCGTATGGGGATCCTGATCAAGTGGCCGAGCACCGGGCTTGAGCGTACGGTAGAAGAAGGATGCGAGGTTGGGATAGACGTGGAGATCGGGTTCGGCGACTTCGTCGAGGCTGCTATCGTTAGCAAAGGGATTTCGAGCGTTGAGTTGAGGGTACAAACTTGACACCGAAAATCCAAGAATAAAGCTTGAAACCGGGAACTCGAAGATAGTAAGGAATAGTAAGTTCGTTGAATCGACCCCAAAGTCTAGAAATAGCCTTTAGGGGTAGAGTTGACATGACCTGGACTTGCCTGGGATTGATTGAGTTAGCATTGACGGGAATAGGGGCGTAGATAAGTAACATACCAAGGACCATCAGGTCGGATTCTGGCACGCTTCTTGGGTGCCCTAGAACCCTCCTGTCCATCTTCATTCTCGAGTCTCTCCTTCTCACGGGAAGAGACCTTATAAAACTGGACGAGGCCGAGGAAACCAATACCTAGACCGACAGGGATCCGGTACCATTGAATTTTGGAGTTTCGCATGGCCTCGCCGAGGCGCTGGGAAAATCTTGGTCTCTTGCCCGAACTGGAGGCGAAGGTTCGAATTGAAGAGACCGAAGGCCGTGATAGGCATCGCGATCTCGTAGAGGCCAGAAACATGTGTCGCGAGGCAGATGGCGAGTAACAATTCGTCCAACGGCCGTGGGTGTAGAATGAGTTGCGGAGCATGTGACTACCGAGCTTGGAGGAGCCAGGCCCAAAACCAAGGGTTGGAGCCATAGCGGACAGTAGAGATTGACAGCGATTGAACGCTGCCTCCTTGCCTTTTGTACAATTGCGTAGAGTCTTTGGGTAGAAGAGAGGTAGTCAAAGCCTCTCAAAGAGGACTGAACCCTTGTTTTCAATGGATGTTGACGTCAAAACCAACGATGACGATGGATTGCGGCTGCTGGAGCTTGTTAGCCGCACACAGCCAAGACACACACAGCTTCTCGGACAAGCTCTCGGAAGCAAAAGATGCCGACCGCCGAACGATGATGATCCATTGATCTCGAAGGGAAGAGTCTAGAGAGTGTGGGTTGAACAGGGGCTTTTAGGACACTAGCCAATCAACACTAGCGCTGTAACGACCTGATCTCAGAAGACCGACACCGCAACAGCGGGCTGTCACTCCCCTGGCCGTTCCCCATTGTCGCAGGCTAAGGTGAGTGTGTGCCTGAGCTTACCTGAATATGGCCCCAAGGGCAAAAGGCCACCCTAACCATTGTCGTTGCCATTGTCTTCCATGTCTTGATTGTCACATAGTAATCAACCACCAACTATCAAAACCTTCTGTACCCTCATTTCACCAAATCCTATTTACACAACGAATCACTGCAACCTATTTAAGCACATATTTGTGCTGCTTGCAGCCGTCGCATTTTGTCATCCCTTTCTGTATCATCTGTCGTCAGACTCCCTTGGACATGCGACCCTTTTAGTGTTAGTAAGACGACACAACCGACGTCAGTTAACGAGCCGGTGCTTTCTCTCAACACGCGAGCTCTCGTAGATCGACAGCCACGATTAGGAAGCGGCGAAACCCTGCTGTCGATTGTCGACATATGTTCCTGAACTATAACTTCATCGACGACGACCCTACCTGTCCTTTCTTCTTCATCGCCATTCCTTGATCCCGATACTTCGGGCCACTTCATCCTCCCTTAGCTCACCTGCCTACCTGGGGGTGGTATGCTATCAGCTTAATCACCATGGCTTCCATGCCTTCTGCTACTCGTCCTCAGGACGATGGACCTTCCGCCGCCTCTACTGCGACGGCCGGCGAACAGACTGTCAACCTGCAGGTCGTGTCACCGTCTGTTGGTGTAAATCGTCCACTGCTCTTCCCCAACCTTGCTGCAAATACTACGATCAAACAGCTCAAGGACAAAATTCGCCAGACTCTTCCTTTGCGGCCCGCCGACGACCATCAACGATTGATCCATAGAGGACACGCACTCGTCCGCGAAGCGGATACACTAGTTGATATCTTTGGCGCTGATGCGGTACGTGACTCTTGAATGGTGATCTGTCCAAAGAGTTACAACATGCTAACTCGACGACTTGTCATGCCTACAGGTTCGCACTTCCGAGCAGCAAACGATTCACCTTGTCCTTCGCGACTTGACCGATAGCACATCTTCAACTCCCAATGCGCCCTCGGCGCCACCGTCCCTCGGCGCTCCTGTTCCTGCACCTGCGCCTGCGCCAGGTCCGAGTCCAACCGCTTCTGCACCACCAACACATCCTCCACGCCCTCAACCTCAGCAAGCCCCAGGTCAGGCTTTTGGATACCAGATGCCGCCAGCGTGGCGAAACCCGATGCCCCCGACTTCCAGCCCGTTTCCTCAACCACGCATGCCGTCCCCTTCGCCTTCGCACACTCCCGAGCAAGCGGCCGCCTTTCAACACCAACATCAGAACATGACACAGTGGTTGAACAGCATCCAACGAGAGGCCATGGCTAGAGCTCTCAACCAGAACCAACGAACGAGAGCTCAAATGGGGATGCGCGGCGTTGGTGACCCCAATAACCCTGGAAATACTGGTGGAAACAACAGTGGCCGGGCAAGCCCAGCGCCAGGCCATACTGTTTACCGTGAGCACGTTGGACCAAACGGGAGCACCTATCAGTTCGAGACTGTGATTCGGACTATGGTACCTGGACAACTGGGTAATGGTGGTGCGAGCGGCTCAATGTCTCCCGCTGATGTACAGAATCTTTTTCGAAACGCTGATATCAACCAAGCTACGTCGGCCATGGCCAGCGCAATGCATCGAAGCGCTTCGAGCACATCTCTTCACAACCGACCTCAACATGGACTGACAGCGCCTATGTGGCCCATGTCCCAGCCCATGACCGGCAGTGGTCGTGGAACCCCTGATTCGTCTCTTAATCGACTCAGTACCACTGTAGCGCCTGGAAGTTCACAGACCAGGCAAGGACCCGAGGTGTATATTCTCTCCTCGCCCGAGGGGCCCAGAGCCTTGCTTTTAAACAATACTAGTTCTGAAGCATATATCACCCCTCGGTTGCGAACTCAGACGAGTCTACCTCACCTTCGACAAGCCGCTGCTCTCAGTAGTGCCGCTCTGGATGCCCAGAGTCAGCTGCGAGCGAGACACCACCACCACCACCACCATCCTCATCACCACCACCACCACCATCCCCGATCCCAGATCGCACCGCAGCCAATACCTCAGCTCCAGGCACAAGGACGACCTCTGAACCTACAACCCCCTCAGCCTTTTCAGCAGCAAGCTCCGCACCCTGCGCCGCAGCAGCAACCTGCATACCCGGCTCAAGCTCAAGGCCAAAACCAAGCGCAAGAACCGGACCCTGCGGCGATTATGGCTCCCCTGATGCACCGGGGAAACCCACCTATGGCGGCGCTTCCACCTCTCCTTATGCAGCTCTGGCCGCAAATCTGGCTACTTTTCCGGCTGGTTCTGTTTGTCTGGTTCTTCACTTCCCCTAACGCAAGCTGGTCTAGATGGTTCACCATCATTGTGATTGCGGTGCTCATCTTTTTGCTTAGTACTGGAATATTTAATGGCGTTCCAGATCATGTTTGGCAGCCGTTGGGACGACACCTCGAAAATCTGATTCCCGCTGAGCCCAGACATCGCCAAGCTATCGCCGGAGAAGACCAGCAGAATCAGCAGCCTCGACAAAACCCAGATCCTACTGAGATGGCACGTCGACTTGTAGCTCAGCACCAAGGTCCTGAGAGTTGGCTGTTATCACAAGTCAGACGCGTGGAGAGAGCCGGTCTCTTGTTTCTGGCCAGCATCGCACCCGGTGTTGCAGAAAGGCATATAGCCAATCTGGAAGCAGCTGCACGAGCGGAGAGAGAGCGTCGAGAAGCCGAGGAGAGAGAGGCTGAAGCTGCGGCGGCAGCAGCGGCAGCCCAAAATGAAGAGAGCCATGAGAACCAGGACCAAGACGAGAATCTTGGTGAAGAGGCGACCACCAGCACTGGCACAGAGCACAACGTGGAAGCACAGGCGGAGCAAGGAATTCAGGATGATAACCAGCGAAACGAGCCAGCCAGAGAACAACTTATTGAATTGTAGCGGTATCCCTTACGATGATAATTTAATTGTTGGTTGCAACGTGTTCAAGCGAGATGCGGGATGAGTGGAAAAGTTTAGACCAACGCTGCATATGACAAGCATTGGAACGAGGTGAAAAATATTGGAGTTGGTGGTGTTTTCTTTTCGTATGGAACCTGGCTTAGTCCAGTTTTCTTTTTATTTCTTGCATTTCTTCAATGAGCGAAGAGATTTACCGCAGAATAAAGTTGAGCCCAGGCCTTTTTGTTATTTGGCATTAATGATTTGGTAGTTTTCGAAGAGTGTTTGTTGCTTATACTGAAGGTCAGAAGGATGTACTGCCCATAGATTTGATGTGGAATTTGAGTGTAGCTACAGGTATGAAAAAGAGGGAAGCCCCTCAAGTTAGTAGTTAGTCATATGTCGACAACTGGTCTTGCAAGTGTGGCACAAGTTTATAGAGACATTAATTTCAAGCTCATTCAAGACAAAGAACTGGAGCTTATGTTGTCAAATTTGCACAGCCCTTTCTTTATAGAAGGGGATTCTTCATTCCAATGCCTGAGGATGGACTGCCAGGGATAGGTAGTCCTTGGGGAGCAAGAAAACATAAGAAATAAACTCAGCAAAAAGGTATCCTAATCTTTTGCTAAGTTACCTAAGGCTTTTTGCCCTGTAGTGTACCTCGAACGATGTCGTAGCTTGTTGCTGCCTTTGGCTTTTCTTATCTTATCAGCAACAGATGATATCAGTGTCGTGTGGCTCCAAGCTCAGTTGTTTGCCGTTGAAGCTCTTACTTCTCATTCCCTCCCTAGAACAACTTGATACATCCGAGAAACGTCCACACTCTATCAATCGAACTACATACCCTCTGAACGACTGCGTTCATCAATTACCTTACTCACAACCTCTAGTTCTAGCTAGAGTTGCTAGGAGACGCCAGACTTGTCGCAACAATGAGTGGCGGATGGAATACCAGTTAGTTTCCTGCTGCGTGCATGGTCTTGACTGATATACTGACTTAAATTCTGTAGTTGAGTCGGATGCGGTATGGTTGAGTTCTTCTGGCGAACCGTTGAGATTGGAGAGCTAATTCGAAGCTGTCAGGGTGTCTTTACCTCTCTCATCGAGAATCTTGGCGTCAAAGACGTTCAATTCGAAGAACTCCTTACACTCGACCCCTCTGAGCTTCTATCTTTACAGCCCATCTACGGCGTAATCTTTCTCTTCAAGTACCCGACTGATCAACCGTATGCGACACCCGAAGGACCCCGCGACGGCTCGTTCGACAATGCCGCATCTGAGAACATCTTCTTCGCTGCCCAGACGATTCAGAATGCATGCGCCACACAAGCTCTGTTGAGTGTACTGCTCAACAAGACAAACGATGTTGAAATAGGCGAGAAGCTCGGCGACTTCAGAGAGTTCACCATGGTGTTGCCGCCCGAGTTCCGTGGTGAGGCACTGAGCAACTCTGACCTCATCCGTGAGGTGCACAACAGCTTCGCTCGCAGCAGCCCTTTTGCCGACGAGACAGACAAGACTGGCGCCGAGGCGGAGGATGCTTTCCATTTTATCGCCTACACACCTATCAACGGTATACTCTACGAGCTTGACGGTCTGCAACCGGCGCCCATCTCTCACGGGGCTTGCAGCTCTGAGGACTTCCCTACCAAGGTAGTCGATGTTCTCCAACGTCGCATTGCACGATATGATACCACCGAGATTAGATTCAACCTCCTTGCCATGTGCCGAGATCTGCGACAGCGTGCGCGCGACTTTGGGGATGAGGAGCTGTTGGCAAGAGAAGAGCGCAAGCGACGAGATTGGATGTTTGAGAATGCTCTGCGAAGACATAACTTTGTGGGCTTTGCGGGTGAAGTGATGAAGGGCGTTGTGCGCAGTAAGATCGCCGAGGGTGGTGACGCTGCCTGTGAGAAGTGGGTGAAGGAAAGCCTAGAAAGGAGGAAGAATGCAGAGCAGGCCATGAGAGGTCGAGCTGGAGGTGGTGACGGCGATGGCGATGTTGATATGGGAGCTTGAAATGCTTAATGAATGCCACGGTGGAGATAGATATACCAGGTTCTGTGACTGAACACTTAGGCAGACGCTCCATGATACCAGGTCTACAATACTAAGAGCTGGTGCTTCTTGATAGATGACATATAGAGAGAGCCAAATCTCCTGTCATATCACTGCACAGTCACCTTGTCGTTTGCAGCGTAGCGACATTCATGGCTCATAATTGCTTATATACGTTACTACATCACATTTGACATTTCAGTGTCTTGCCCCCCTATTGGCAGTTCCCCTCCATCCCCTTTCTCTGATATCACCAATGCCAGGCTGCACAGGCTACTATATACTGCTCTGAGAGCGATACTGACCTTTTCCACTGTCATCATCCAGAAGCAACATTGTCCCACAATTCCAAAATGAGGCACCAGCTCTCAGAAATTGATCGATACAGAGAATAGAAAGTGTCATGTGTCAAAGCTGTTTGTTGTGCAGTCAACGCTCCCATCGTTCATTGGGCGACATAGGCTGATCGTCTTTGCCGCTGGAAGCAGTTCTGGAGCTGCTGTTCTCACGACGATTGTCATAGTCAAGATCTCTCATGGCATGACCAGAATCACCTGGCTGGTCTTCATTATTCTCCTGGCCAGTGTTTCGACCGTGGCGAATGGCGCGAATGAACCAGGGAGCGCGGCCTGAACCCTTCCAGGTCCAGTACTCCTTGAGATCGTACTCGCGAGGCTCAACATAGCCACGTGTAACCCAGACAACGAGGCCGACAAGACCGTTGAGGACTGCGTAGACGAAAACCCCGCTAACGACTATCAGTAGCTATAGCAGGGAGAGGACGGTAGACTTACGCGATGAGACCATAGGCTACACTGTAGCTGAAAGGGATGAATGTCATGACGACGAAAGAGGGGAGGACGTCGCCGATGTATCGCCAGTTGATTTGAGTGATTTGTCGGATCATCATGCAGCCGACCTACACATCAGGTTAGCTGTGATCCGATATCTAAAGAAGGAATACAAGTTACCAGAATCAGAGTGCAACCAGTTGCCCAAGGTGGTACAGAGGCAAAGATGGGTGCAAAGAACACAGCAGCGGTGAAGCATAGTCCAGTGGTCATGGCAGTCAAACCACTTCTTCCACCTTCAGCGATGCCAGCGCCACTCTCGATGAAAGCGGTAACAGGCGAACTGCCCAGCAAAGCACCGACAGAGATGAAGAAAGCATCAATGCAATATGCAAGAGTCGAGCGAGGAAAGTCACCGTCGCGAGGGTTCACAACACCACAAAAGCGAACCATGGAGTAGAGAGTAGCGGTAGCATCGACGATGTCGACGTAAAGGAAAGTGAAGAGAGCGAGGGCGAATTGAGATGCTGAACCACCAAAGGACCAGTCGAGCTGGTTCAGAGTTCTTTCGATTGGGTGCCACATAACAACTTGACTGAAGAAGTCGAAACGGGAGTCCCCCTCGCCAGTGTGTGGAAAGTACGTGATGGGAGTGTTGCGACTGCGAGGAAGAATGTTAGTTGATGTTAGAGGATGAAGGGGGAGAACATACGGCCATGACAGGACAGAAACGAGGGCAATGCCAAGGATGAGGGCGTACTTGACGCGGAACGCCATAAGAAAGGCAGTGACAATACCGCCGCAAAAGACAGCAACCCATAACTACCTGAATAAGCACACGAATCTTGACGAAGGTCAGCCAACTTACCTTGGGACTCGACATCTGCCCTTCTGTACACATGCCAGTCACCTCATCAAGCAGTTCCTGGGGACAGCCTCCAAGCGCAAGAGGAGTAGCCTTTCCACCGCCGGTGATAGCACCAATACCGGCAGAGTACGACAGACCGATTTCAGTAAGGAAGAAGCCGATACCAACGCCTGTGGCAGTCTTGATGGTAGAAGGGATAAGCTTAACGAGCCACTGGCGCATGCCCGTGAGAGCAAGAAAGATGAAGATAAGGCCTTCGACGAAGACAGCTGTCAGTGCGAGACGGTAAGAGATGGGGCCGCTTCCGTTGTATCCGACAACTTGAAAGGTGAAGTACGCGTTGAGGCCCATACCGGGACTATTGGGAACCACCATCAGCATCATATCATAGTGTGAGAAGGCGAGAGACTTACGCAAGGGCAACCGGGAGGTTGGTAAGGAAGCCGAACATGAAGCTTGCCAGGCCGGAGACTGCAGCTGTAGCAGTGACGATATCTCGTCGAATGTCTATTGTACAGTCAGCGTCTATCTCCCCATGATGTTGGAAGTCTGTCAAGACATCTTTACTCACCTTCTTTGCAGGCAACATAAGAATCAATCTTGTCACAAGCATGTCTATCCGTCAAGTCACATACACAAGTGCCGCCAGACTGAGCGAGCAGAGCAGCCTATCTATCGTCAGTCAACTGAACTGCGGCAAAGAGGATCGAGAACTCATACGTTGACGGCGATGATGTATGCCATAGTCGCAAAGGTCGTGATGCCAGCGCGAACTTCTCGAAAGAAGGTCGCTCCAGCAATCTCTTGAGGCTACAAAGTCATCAGCTTAGACAATTCCAAACACAGACAGAGAGCGCGCATCTTACGTGTCCAGTGCCACTGAGGGTGAAGAAGTACCCAAAGGCTGAAGTGGTGACATAGTGGTCAACACGATCAAAGAAGTCACGAAGACCAAAGTATCGAGAGCGGCCAAGGTGCTGAGTAATGTCGATATCTTCTTGGTTTGGAGGAGGCGTGACGCCTTGCTGTCCTGGCGAGGTTTCCATCTTGAAGTCAATGTGCGTTTTGTGGTGTTTGCTTTGAAGACGCGAAGATGGAGTGGAGGAGAATTGGAAGATAAAAGGAATAGAAGGGACTGATTAAGTGTGTGATAATGTGAAGAAGAAATGCAAGAAAGAGAGGAAGAGAGCGAGGTTGGTGGTGGCGTCGATAAACGCTGTGAAGAGGAGGAGGTGACACCAGAAGAAATGAGGAAGAGAGATTCTATCTTGGGGCAAAGTGAAGAAGCATAAGGTTAGATTATATCAGAGAAAAGCAAGTAGAGGCTCTTAGTTTCTGGTGTCAAGAGGACGAAGCACAGGAGCAGGACTGCAACCGGCAGACACTGGCAGTCGTCTCGCACTGCCAATAACCTCGATGGCGGTCAGTATCTACACCTCGAACCCGATAAGATAAGTTCTCTCTCGTCAACTCTTGTTACCGAATTAACGGGTATGCATCACAAGACTCGAAGTTCGAGTCCAAGTTGCGAGTTGCGCAGGATGCACACACACGCACATGCACGCACACGTACAAACAGACAGACAGACAGACACAGCATAAGCCCAGAAAGAACAAGAACAAAAGTTAACAAGATCTATAAGGCTGTGGGTGGTTTTGGGTACTTTTATGTGTACACAGCGTTGAGAATGTTTGCCGTGGTCAAAGGGGAGGGCATTGTTTCCACGGCCCGTCTGTGTAATATTCGTTAGGTACCTTGGTTCGAGGGCCGGACCTAGCATTTGGGTCTTGGCTCTTTGTCCGAGCTTATTGTCAAGGTGATGCGTTTGAGGCGTTGTGATAGTGAACATGCTGACAGACGGGCCTCATTATTGGCAAGTCTGGGATGAACAGTGGTCAAGAAAGGAGTTTGACTTATGAGGATGTATATTTATACTGGACTGATAACTAGGATACAGACGAGATCAAATCCATCTCGACAGGAGCCATTGGATACCTGAACATGGCCAACAGTCCGAGTTGATTCACCTACCACACATATCCTACCCCTGAATTCACCAGAAAAGGGTATTCTTCGATGAGATCATGACCCAGGAGGATCCCGTTTCCGCCACTGAGTTCCTGGTACCGACCCCTAAGGACACGGGTTCAGTGTCGTACAGACCAGGTGTTCGTCGCACCACATGCAGCTCGCCGACGTTCGCGAAGCGAGAAGGTGTCGGGTGTGAATGGTGACAAAAGACGTGGTTGGCTGATACAGATGTAGGACAGTGCCCGGTATGTCTGTAGCCGAAATGAACTGGTTCTTGCTGGTGTTCTATCGACGTGGTACGCAGGCCGAGAACTATTCGGCGAAAGGGGAACACATGTGTTTACGCTCGATAATCACATTCGAACATGAAAGAATATAAAGAAAGACATGTTTTTCACCATATCGTATAGTGGGTTCTTTATCCTAAGTTAATGCCTAACAATGTTGCTGACCATTGGTTGATATCTCAATGCACTGAAAGTCACCCCCTTTCACTTACACAGAGAGCTGGCTGAAAGTCATGTGGTCTTTTTGTGAAACCAGTCAACATCCTGTATATCAATCACATAAAGGCAGAGAATATGATCCTCTTAATCAGGGACGATTAGCATTGCCCACATGACTTGATGCTGACATTCTTACCAGGCTGTGAGGCCCTCAATGACACCTTGCTGCATATATCAACTCGTCTCAACTTCTGCTGTCACACATCCGCCCCGAAATCCACAGTGATTAACTGCAGTAGGAATATTTCTGGAGCTATTTTAGGCCAGTGAATCAGTGACATGAGTAAACCTTGAGTTGATCATCCCAACACTTGATCTCCCACCTAATCATCGTCCTGTCTACCAAACGCGTATAAGTGACCCTTCAGCACCCCGGAGTTACTCTTCACAGCAATTGAACAAAATCTCACGTGATTGCTACTTCTATAACCACTGGCTCTTTTTCCTCCGAACTGGGACTGACATTCTCGTTTGACACTCGCAATCGCTTGGTGCACCTGACACTGACACGCGGGTGCTCAGCAACTGTCAACCATATACTTCACTTGATACTTAACAGCAGTTTTGACACTCTTAATACCATTATTTTGACCTTATATTAGAGGCTAGTAACTCTCTGAAGTCCTCGACCTTTCGTTTACCTTCACGCCTCAACTTCTCGCAGCCTCCACCCCCACTCCTCCCAAAACACACACATTTATCTAACAACACCACCTCCTTCGCTATCAAGAAATAGAAGATAAAGGCATCTGGTTTTTGTTTCCGAGCCCTTTGAGGCTTATTCGTACTTCGATATACGCACTAAATCATTCTTTCACCTAGAATAGATACATTCATTCACTCAACGTACCCACGACTTGCTCCGATCTCATAAACAACAAAAAATCACCCACCTAAACAATAAGCCTCAACCGAAGATACAAAATCAAAGAGCGACAAACGAAATGTTCGACGTCATCTGGGTCGACCCCGACCGCGAGCTCGTCGGCGAGCATCGTGCAAAAAAGGAAATAAAACGCGAACTGAAGAACAAGGAGAGAGAAAAGGAACAGGAGAACTCAATTCTCAGCCGCTCAATCTCCGTCACAAGCACTCGATCCTCGACAGAATCTCGTTTCGGCTTTCTTCGACCTCGAAATGGCAAAAATGAAAAGGGCAAAGAAAAGACTCCATCGGGTCTTTTGACTCCAAGTCATCACTCTTCACGCTCAAACTCGGGGAGCTACCATCGCTCGGCACTTATAGCAAACTTGTCGAATGTCTCCCTCGGAGCAGAGCGAGCACACAGAGCCAACACTCCGGTTTCCACTGATGCATCGTCTTCACACCTTGTTAAGCGCAACGAAGTCTCGCAGCCTCGACCATCCGACTTGGAGAACCCAGACTTGTGTTCAGAGGTCTACGGCTGCTCTGAGCTAGAAGGCGATCACCCTCCTACGCCGACTGGTTCCATGGGAGACAGGTAACTTGATAACTCACAGAGAGAGAGGACACCACTGACCTTCTTGTAGAAACTTCCCTGTCCCGATACTCCAGCCAGAGTCACCCAACAGCCTCGTACCAAGTCTTAATCTTTCCAAAGAACCGAAAGCTCCCATCGTGGTCAACTTTCTACCCAACGATCCCGACTCATGGCGTCCACCCGAAGAGTGGGAGTATATCGATCGACAAGCAGAAGAGGCGCGAATGCTTGAGAATCAGGAAGACGTCGAGATGGCCGTTGATGCAGAAGAGACAGTTCAAGTGAACACGTGCACAGACTTCGAGAGTGTCAAGAACCAAGTCAAAGTTATGGCGACTTCGAGTCCCAGCATGATTCTTGCGCGTATCAAGGAGATCTGGACCGTCACCGACGAGAGACTTCATGGAGAGCTGAACATTGAGCTGAAGCGATGGATGCTTTCTGTCCTGCACTATCTCGACATTGAGGCGAGGGATAGTGCTGGTGTTGCTTGCGTTGTCACGAATACGTCTGACAATCTTGGGGTACTGGCTCTCTACGAGTCTGAGAGTGAGTGAATCAGTGACTACATTAGCCGCGTAGTGCTAACAACATTAGTCACGGCAACATATATTGCAGCTCTTCACTCAACCAGGGAAGTATACACTTTGTCAACAGCGTCCTTCCAAAATAAAGAGCTTCCGAACATTCACCCGGTATTGGTTCCGTCCATGACTCCCTCGACACTTCCGATTGATCAGCAATCATTCACCATAGTATATTCGCTTTCCTTGCCCGCCGTGTGCTCTTCACCTGAGATACCAGGGGTCCTCAAGAATATCAGCAACCGCCTTCGAGTCGGTGGTTCCCTACAACTAACACTTATCGACCCGTTGCCCTGCGCAAGTACACTCGGTCATCGCATGCGAGCATGGCTTCAAGAGCATTTGCTGATCAACCTCGAGCGACATTTCAAATGCACGAACCCAAGCAGACTGTTCCCAGAATGGATGGGTGATGCTGGGCTGCGCGGCCAAGGAAGCACTCTCACAACCTCAAAGTTCTACGCTGTATCAGCTAGTATTCGGAGCCAAGCCGATGACAGCGACCCTTTCATAGACAGAATCCCTTCTGAGAGAGAAGTGAAAGCAGAAGTCCGTAGCATCATCGGCCGTCTCCTCTGGATGGAAGTCTGGGGCAGTTTCGTCACCGGGGATAAATGGTGGTGGGAAGACGAAGGCTGCGTCAATGAATGTCTCCGGCTGGGCACAGTTTGGGAATACCACATGATAGATGGCGTGAAGCAAGGTCAAGAGGATATTCCAGAAGAGGTAGAAGACCTCGAGAACTTGGAGCACTAGTGATCCAGGGAAGATGAAAGACGTTGCTGATTTGTGCTTTTGCGCTGCAGTTTCCTCTATTCATGCTTCATTTGTAAAAGAAAAGAATCATGGGCAAGGGCCCTTTTTAGAGGAAGATGCCATATTATGGAAAGAAGGGATTATAGGGCGAGGCTAGGTATATGGTCGGATATGTTCAGAGAGATAGAAGCAAGTTTTTATTTTGAGATTAGCCAGTGAGCTTCAATTTGGGCTGGTATCGGTGAATCTTGTAACATTTTGATATCGGCCCTTGTGATCTTTTGTCTGAATATTTGCCTTTATACCCGACGGTGTCACTCTTTTCCTTCTTAGGCTGCACGGCCATTATCCTCATATTCGACCCGTTGGTCAGAAATATCCGAGATTTCAGATCACTCTTCACTGACTGATTCTCCTGCATCAAATTCCCATAAGTAGCCGTATTTCGATGGAATCTCCCAAACCGGAGTTGCGAGTTCTTCTTGCAAGTCTAGTAGATGATCCTGTAAATCTTCTGTTGCCAAATCCCATTCTTCGTGCTGGATTCGCTTGTCGACAGCTCGATACCAAGAAACCAGGTTTTTACGATCCCGTAGTTTCTCTTTTTCGACCAATAAGGCTAGATATTCCTGGGCGACTGCAATGTCCTGATCTTGCAACGCGCCGAGTACTCGCTCAAGATTCTGAATATCATTCTGTAGGGCTTGATCTCGAACGTCTTGACAAAGATCGGCAAAAGCCTCTTGCTCAGTGAGACTAGGCCTGCGAGCTCCTCTCAAGTCCCATTCATTTGTAGCATGAGATATTTCGACGAGATCGTCAAAGGGTGTGTCGCCAAATGAGTCTTCCTGATATGGGTCAATGCCGGATAAGTCCACGTCAGAAATATAATGAAGTAATCCTCGTGAAGCGTAGCAGGCTGCAAGATGCAACAAGTTTCGAGATATGGGATTAGAAATATCGACAGAGCAACCTGCATTTACCAAAGCTCTGGTAACTTCCAATTTATCGGAAGAAATTGATCGAAAGTGTATTCCCAAGGTTGTTTCGTGCTTCAAGGTCGGAACCTGCCACGAGCAGCATCTCAATGGCTGCTTCGATGTCTTGATGGTTGGTGTTTTCAGATTTGGTTAGCGAATGAAGCGGCGTGCCACCAAAAGTATCTCGCTGCTTTATAGATGCTCCCGCCGCGAGCAAAAGGCTGATGATCTCGGGGTTGGCTTTCTTCGAGGCCAAATGCAATGCTGTCGCGCCTTCCACGTTGCACAAATTAACGTTGGATTTGTACATGAGCAGCAGCTTTACAGACCCAACGTTTTCTGCCTCGACTGCGATCATGAGAGGAGTCCATCCGTGATACGATTGTTGATTAACATCAGCTCCTGCTGAAATGAGAACTTCCATGGACCTGACTTGGTCTCCATTGGTTGCAAGAACAAGAGGGGACAAGCCAGCGTCGTCAATCGTGTTGATGGCCCAAGGATGCTCTTGCAATGCTTCTTGCAGATCCGTGTATTGCAAGATCGCCTCGTGAACCTTGGTTGTTGTCACTTCAGAAGTATCCCGACAAAGATCAAGGACTTTTTGAACAAGATAAGTTTGTTTATCGTCGAGTTTATGGTATCGTAGTGATATGGTGGCAGAAATCGCAGCATGTCTATCATTGTTCAGGCAAGTAACTTCGACAACCGACATGATAAAAGACTGACCTGGGTAACCCAACCTCAGTCAGGATGTTCTTCCATATATCCAGAAGAGTCTCCAAAGAGGAGTAAAGTTGCCGAATAAGAGAATACTGTTCATGTGAGTGCACACAGACTGCTCCGCGGTGATCGGGGATTTTGACCAACTTCTATGAGTCCCATGCCACAAATATCCGTGTCATGAGGGTAAATGCCATATACAGCCACTGACCTCCTAACTACTTGGCTTGAGCCTTGTTGGTTAACTCACACTATAGAGTCGCTTTCAATCGATCTAAAGGGGCGCAGGGTGCAAGTCAATCCAGAGAGACTGCTATAAGACGCACAAATCTTGAACGTCCTGATGAGAAACCATTTTGGAACTTGGTAATCCATTCTCAAGCCCGTGTATTCCATGCAGTGACATCCTGGATACGAACAATCCTTTCGAGATGAGCTCTTACAACGCACAAGCCAGGATCCAAGGAGTGAGTGCATCCAATCAGAGCTTCGGTATTGGCTCTCAGAGAAATGGCATCGGCACCGGCATGCCGAATCAGCTGGTATTCAAGGAGCCGATACGATAGAATTGATCTGCACAGAATCATTCATATGTCCCAGATTGCTATCATGACCATTGTCGATAACCACTGCATCTGACGCTGGTGTATGATCATCCTGAAGTTGTTGAACTGGTGCTGAACTCTCTATGATTTCTGGTAGTTGCGGAGAACTTGGTGAGCTTAGATGCATCGTATACATGTTTATCATCATATGTCTCATTTCTGCCTGGAATCTGTTCACCTGTCAATACCGAGGTCCATGGCTAGATCCAAGATGTGGTGTACTCACCGAATATCGCTGGCTACGCGCGAAGAGTTCAGAGCAAAGTGAAGAGTTTCTTTGGCCTGGTTCATACTCTGTTGGAGCTTCTTGATGTCGCTTTTCTCTACAAGCCACTTCCTCTTCCTCGTCTTGTTCATCTTGCTCCCCTCTGGACCACTCCTGCGAGAACATATCCGAATAGCGCTTCGAGTTCTGCGGTGATATCATTGAGGTTTCGGGCCGCAGTGCTGATAAAATCTTGTTCCATTGCTGTGGGAGCCATTCTCGAGACAGCTTGCGCCATAGATTTGATCATGTCCAGATAAGAACCGGATGTTAGTCCAGACCATAGTAATGTCGTCAGCAAACTAGAAGCCAACCTCTTTCATCAGATCTTCAAAGTCTTTCTGAATATCAGGAATTTCTCGAAAGAGAGAAACGGCATGCTTCCCAGCTGCCAAAGCCTGCACAACGGCTATGGAGCTGGCTACGGTACCAAGGACCTCCATCGTGGGCGATAAATTGTGCTTGTTCGCAAAGAAAACTTGTCTATGTTCGGATTCGAGATGAAAAAGAAGAAGTCGAAATGGAAGAGTCAAGGTAATCTTAGCTTGAGAAAAAGGTAACGGAAATCAGGCTCTGAGAATGCCTACTTGGTTGGGCGAACCACCAATCAGATGTACATACTCACAGCCTAGACGAGCGAACATAGCCATATTGAGACAAAAACAATGAGATTTGCCTGGGGGAAGCTGACAGTCGATAGTCTGTGTCACCATCACTAAGCTACAAACACAGTAATGAACCTCCCTAAAAGATAAACTTGGATATATTGACTTGCCTCTTTTCTCTAGGTACTTTGATATCTTGCAGAGCTAAGAGTACACAAATATAGAAAAACCATTTCGGTGTTACGCCTTGATAGAATAACTGGCGATGGTTAACGCCCGCATATCACTGGCGTCTTCGAAGGATTCTGAGCAATAATTAATGAAGAAGGCTCAATTATCACATGACATCTGAAATCTCTTCACAATTTAATAAGAATATCGCCTTCTTTTCTTCCATTGAAAATGTCTGGAACCCAATTAGGTCCTGAAAAGCCGCATTAGGCGAGTCTGTATGGAGGTAGCCGTGAAAAGTTCTTACCTACGCTAGCGCTA
>JAAOAK010000442.1:0-66363 GCA_013396175.1 Fusarium denticulatum | reverse complement strand
CCTCTAAAGATGCCCCGACTCGACGACTTGCTTGCCCTCCTGGAGGTGTACTTTGCCCCAGAGAGGGGGTGCCTCCAGGAAGGACGGCGACCATGGCAGAGCTTGCGGCTCGAGGTGGTCTTCCGCTATTATCCTCTCCTCCTCCCCGTCTCCTCCTCCTCTCCTCCTCCTCCCGACTCCCGTCGCCGCCGCATTCGCCGCCGCCCTGGGCGGATCGGCCGTCTTCTCTCGTCGTCGCCGTCTTGAGCGGCTTTTTTCTTCCTCCCGCCCCCATTCTGTTCCCCCTGCGGCCGCCTCTGGCCAGAAGAGCGTGCCGTGCACACTATTCGACTCCCGTTAGTTTCGCCATATCCACCTTACCACTTTGAACAGTCGTTGACAGATGCAACTGAGGGTGCCTCCAGTGACCCTTGGACCAGTGTGGCCGGTCCGTCTACCGACTTCGACTCTTAGCTTCCTCCAGCGCCTACCTGCCATACCTCGGAGCAGATGTTTCGTCAACTCGGTCCCACCATCTTACCTATCTCGATTGACAACCTGAGGTACCGCCTCATGATACGTCAGTTATTCTTGGCTTCGCCAACCCTTTGAGATTGCTGCCTCACCGGCTTCTCGTATCCTCTGACGGCGCTGTTACCTCCTTGGGGGTGCGGTATCTGCAACCTCTCCCTTGCCACCAGCTTCGCCTCCACTTTGAGGATGATCATATCCACTGCTGATCCAGTTCAACGCGAGGCTTCGCTTGTTATCCTGATGTCTTGGTCGTCCAGACTATGGAAACCTTTGCTGGGGATGGAAGTGGCCAGCGATGGATTGTGCATTAGTTGGAATTATGTGGCCAAAGACTGTTTTGTACGGACGTCGGCCTGTTGTGACTCATGGATGTCAATCAGAGCGGTCACACGGTACAATGCCATGGATAATTGAAATGTGGATGCGAAGAATGCCTGGGGGGTAGTTTTCTTGACGGGCGAAAGGGAGAAGGCTGTTTATTTCTGGTATTCTACTGGTTGGTCAAGATGCAAAGGTATCCCAAGTTTTACAAATTCCATGTTTCGTCAACGCCGCACAGTCAAAAGCAAAGAAGCGAGACATTTGTGGGTACTCGGATCTGAAGATTACACTAAGGGGATAGTTTCTCTCAGGCAAGCCATATCTGTTTCACACATCAAATCTCTTTCTGATCAAGTACCTCGCCTGTTTGCACTAGTCCACCACCAACGTGACGCTGCTTCAAATTCCCAGCCTCGTCATGCTCTGCATCCCATTTCTCAATCTCGACTAGAGGCACTCGGACTAAACGATGCGTGTTGGCGCCATTTGTGTCAACTTCGAGGACTTCCGGCCGAATTGCATAGCCCTTCCATTTGGGAATAATGTAGATCCAGAAGACGTAGTAGACACCACAAAGAATCATGCTGGGAGGGATGTTCTATTAGCTGATGGTCTATACGATAACCAGAAGGGAAGAGAACTAACATTGCGATGCCTACTACGCAGTACGTTGCGTACCAGAAACTCACGTCGCCGGCGTATGGGCCGCCCTTGGGAGGGTACCATGGCATGACGATGATGAAGATTTGAATGAGGATGAAAAATATGGCTGCGACATCCCAGGCCTTGAACTCTGGAGGTCCTCTTCCGACGCGCTTGTTGTGGCGTCGGACGATGTAGAGGCCAATACTCATGGCCAAAAAGAACAGGCCTTCGGGGTAGGTCTTGAGGCTCACGACTAGCTTACAGTCAGCAAGACGAACAACAGAAGCTTGTTATTTGGAGGACTCACCAAATTGGAATGCATCACCAGCAGGAGGAGCTACGATCATGATGAACGTCATGGCCCACTTCAGCAGATAGGGTCCGATGGGTGTTCCGAAGGGCTTTGTTGATACCCAGAAGGTAGTGAAGGGCAAGACTCCTTGGCTGATCTTGAGTCAGTAAACGAAAGAAAGTTACGGAGATATGGTGACTAACCGTCCGATCTCACGAATCAATCGTGAAGCGCCAATCAGTGTAGCGAGAAGGTTACCGTATGCACTAAGCAGCACAAGAACATTCAACGCCGTTACAGCACCGCTAGTACCAAAGACACTGGTGAAGAAGACCGACGCCGCGATCTCGTTCGACTCTGCGAACTCTTCCTTAGGGACTGAGAACTCGCATCAGTACTTGGAGCCGCGAAGCTCACGGCGCGTTGAGGCTTACCAGCAGAGAAATATGCGACGTTGCACAGCATGTATAAAACAGCAACGAGAAGGACAGAGATAAAGCCGTACTTCTTGATCGTAGGGATCGGTCTCTTGACTTCGTTGACTACGTTGAAGGCGTTGGCATAACCGGTGTATGAGAAGACGATGTTGACCAGGGCTGTTGAAAGATCGTTTCCATTGTCGGTGGTGCCCTCGAAGGCGTTACGGAAGTTGGCGTTTGGGTCTGGGATTCGAGAAACGTTACCACCGAGAACGACGAAACCAGTGATTGAGATGCTGCAGAAGTTAGAGTGAGAAGCTTGGCGAGGTGATGAACTGACAAGATGAGAGTGATGATCTTGAAGAAACCCAAGACGTTGACAGCCCAGAGGGAGTATTTATTGTGAGCGATCACGCCTGAATCTGCATTAGTGGATTGATGCGTTTTGGTCCATCGGATACCTACAAATCACAGCCAGAGTGTACGCGGCGATGGCCACTCCCTTCATTTCCCAGTCACTCGGCGTCTTCCCCGCGATTCTCCAGAGATATCGAGATAGCACTATACAACCCGTCAGTAGCTGACAGCCCAGAACACCACTGGAAACGAACCAATAGCATTGCTGCTGCTGAACGACAAGACAACTGATTGCACTGCATATGCAATCGGAAAGAAGTGTTTCGGTCGGGGATAAGCTTGTTCTAGGTAGACAACTTCGGCTCCAGATCGACTTGGGAAGTAACTGGCAAACTCTAGATACACGCAGAATCCGGCAATGGCCATAATGAAGCCGATGAACCAGTAGATCAAAGCGAGACCTATTGATCCTGTGGCGTTGAGAATGCTTCCAGCTAGAGCAGAGTCAGTATGCTGACTACCAGTCACAAGATGGGGCGATAGTACATACGCGTCGAAAAGATACCAGTACCAATCATCTGATTGACATTCAAAAAGATGATCGTCAACCATCCAACATGATAACCCAAAGGTGAGTTTGTCTCGACAGGCGCGCCGATAGCCTCCTGATACGAAGCCTTCGCATCATTCCCGCCCTGTACACGCGTAAAAGCAAGGTTTCCATCACGAAGAAGAGCAGGATCAGAGCTGTCAGACGTATAGTTCTGATCGGCATCAATAATAGCTGGTTTAGCCTCTGGCTGAGGACGCCAGCGTGATAAAGAGAAGCCCATGGCGGAACAACAATGAAGATAAAGATAGGGAAGCTCCAGCAGGCCAGTGCAACCTCACATCTTTAAACAATTCCTCTTGTTAGCAGTTATCGGGATATTTCAAGATACGAGCATGTCGATCCCTTCACCCCCGGTCCCGTGTAGATTGGCTATCGATTGCGTGACGCTAATGACCTTCCAGACTGGTGAGAGCACGCCATAGGCCAAGGCATTGACGCCAAGTTGAGTGTTACGCTGACAGGACCTTTTGGCAAGCCAAGGCACTAAAGAAGGTGATTGTAACGTTGATTCGGAGGTTTCAGTCAAATGATAAGCTGTAGGAATATGGTCTAAGTCTTTAAGAGGAAGTTGTTAAGACCGTAGCCAAGATTCGTATGCATCAGCGCCCGTAGCTGCATTTTGGTTTTGGCTAAATTGATTGCTGCAGGGTGTTTAAATTAAGCATAACTATTGCTAGTCCAGGTGTCACGGGCCTCAACAACCTATTTCCAGTAGGTCCTCGTATCAGGCTGCATAAGTGGTGGAGGAAAAGGCGTTTCACAGGAACAATGAGATGCGAGAATGAATGCTTCGATTGACGCTGAGAGAGGATATCTGATGACAGATCATAGAAGATATTGGTGAAGTAAGCTGTTCAAAACATTGCTTGTAAAGACAGACTGGGTTGGAGAGAATGAGAACCACAAGGTGAGCTAGATGCGAAGATGGTCATGAGATACCAAGAAGATCCAGAATGGATATGAAAAGGACGGAATAGTCGAAGAGGCAGGGCGAGAACCTAGACAGAAAGACGACCTCGAGACCAAGCTATCCAAATATACCGACACGTGCGACCGCCTATAGCAACTCATCGACCTCCTCAGAGTGCTCGCGAAAAGTATTACGCCAGGCAGCGTTCGTCTGACGAGCAGCAATGGCCATGGCCTGTTGCATACGCTGTTCAGAGGAACTGCCTCTTTCCCTCAAGGTGGGTGGCTCATCAAATTGCATAATGTCCTCTTCGTTCACAGCGGCATCAGCCCTCTGGCGTGAAGAAACTTCCGAAGAAGGAGAACTCATCTCGTAATGGCCCTCATTTTCCCCGATAGACTCTTCATCATCAGAGGGGGAAATCGTCGTCCTTCCATTGTCGAGATCAGAGTACTCCCAAGATCTCACCGGGGATCCTTCGAGGCCGTGTCTGCTGCGTGCGGTGTCGGATTCCTCGCTGGGATTGCTACTGTAGAATGGCCCAACGTTATCGTCACCGTAGATATCTGAGTCCTCATCTTCATCAGGGCTGAGTCGGCCAGTAGGTGTGCCATAGCCTAGTGACATGGACATGCTGTGACGGCGACGATATATCTCAGTATTTTCACGCTGTGGCATGCGCTGAGACAGATAAGCGCTGGTATGTCTCGATTCAGATTCCATGGCACCACGAGCCAAAGCATCTCCGATATCGTCCCGGTCGTCATCGCTGTCGGGTGACTCTGCTAGCCTGGACCCTCGATCACTGACCAAGCATTCGGTTGAGTCCATAAAGCTTTGTTCGGGTTCTTCGTCGATGTTTCCGTCCGCAAGTGACATTTCTGGACTTGATTCCGGAATGCTGCTCAAACTGGAGGATAAACCCCAATCACATGGTGGGGACATCAATCCTAACATCGTTATCAGTAACCGTGAACCAGAAAGACATAAGATCGTCAACTTACTCATTCTGATCAACTCATCATCTGGAGTCTGGCGATTCTCTCTCGCTTTCCAATGATCAACCAACGCCTTGAAGTGAGGATCTTCCTTATCACCATCAAAGACACGAAAGTCCTCCTCCGCAGCCCAAGCCGTCTCACACTCCCAAGGAAACCTCTTGCCCAGAGTAAAGAAGAGAACGGGGTATACCCTCTCATTCATCTTTCGTTGGCCGTCTTTGTAGCCTTCTGCCCAAACACCAGCGAGACCATGGCGTTTGTTATAACAGGCTGGTAGCTCATGTACCGACTCCAACAGTCCACGGTCAACTGGGGCGAGGTACTTGCTCCGAAATCGAGGGAAGGATGACCAGGGAAGAACGTAGGCTGGGTAGCAGATACCATCGTCTGGCCACTTGATCCAGTAGATCGTCTTTGCAGTGATCTCAGCGGGCTTTTCAGTGCCGTCCAGCTCACGCGTGAGAATGGTGCGCTTCCTCGTCGCCACTGCTTGTCGGATAGGGATATGTCTAGGATGAGCGGGGCTGATATCGCCAAGAAGAGATGCCATTTGGTCGTCGGCGCCTCTGTTGACTTGACATTCAGCCTTTCGCAAAAGGACCTGATCATTGTGTGCCTTTGCGATTGCAGCGTTACAACCAACGATCTTGATACCACAGACTTCAATAGCAGATGCACGATTAGGCGGGAGCCCATGTGATATACCATGCCTCGCGGCGGCCTGCGCCGGTCGCGCACGGCCATCGAAGCGCAAGCCATGCTCTTCGCACTGAAAGATATACCACTCGCCACTTCCTGCCGGTGTCTCGGCGATCTCCTGACCGGAGAACCCACCCATCTCTGCGGTCGTGATCTCACGACGACGTGCGCGACTCCCGGGAGATGGGTGGCCTCCTACGTCTGGGGAAGTCTGCCTGTTATGGGAAGGGCTTCGAAAGGTAGGGTGAGTAGACAGACGGGAAGAATTCGCTGTATCGAGTGGCGCGTCGTTGTCGCTATCATCGCCCATGTCGGTAGGTGGGGTAGGTGGCAGAGATTGTGCCCTTAGTTTGTCGTGATACACAAGTATGACCTCCATAGCCTTAACAGTCTTTACCATAAATTCTTTGATATGTGACTCGACATCAGCCAGCGTGACGGGTTCCTTGCGTGCTCTCCTAGCGATGTCGCGGACGATGCTTTTCTGCTTTTCTCCCAACTCTTTAGCATGATTGGCATGGCTAGTGATATCTTGATTATCCTCTTGAAGCTTGCGCATCTCAGCACCCAGGTCTCTGATTTGGTTGTCGAGATCTAACTGGTCGTCTTTCAGACTTAGCACCTGGTAACCCACGAGTTTCCGGTGGCATTCTGTGGCGTTCTCCGCGATGAGCTTGACAGTGGCTAGTAATCTGAAGCAAGATTCAGTCTGGGAACCATTATCGCTATCCATGATGGCTGCATGTGTAAAAGGAAGTCTTGGAGGTTTGATAATAAAGATATCTGGAAAAGGAAGCGTTGGTAGTGAAAGATGATGTTGAAGATGTAAAGACGATGAAGAGAGGAAAAGAAGAGGGGGAATGGGCGAGATAAATATCCAGTTTCTGTCTAGAAATGTCTGTTCCCGCGTCCATGCATCTACAAACACTTTCTCAAGTTGAGGCGTCATAAATTGTGTCTAGTCGTTTGTTGTGTTACACAGTTTCCAAGAGTTGGCCAATGACGGACAAATAGTTCTGGGTAAACATGAAGTGGTTGCAGAAGTATACATATCTCGTTATCTCTTCTCCCCAGCCCTTTGATGCATGAAACAAGGCTACTTGATGTCCCTAAAAAGAGTAGAAATTATCTATGAAGTATACAGAAACATCACTTACATGACTTGTTAAACAAGTCCTCTCAATCTCGTGGCATGTTCAGTGGCCCCATGCTGCCAAACATTAAGGTCTAACATTTTGCGATCAGACACAGTCTCCGGGTATAAGCAGTACAGTGGAGTCTATCCATGGGTACTTCAAGACAAGCTGGTGTTCGTGTTACCCAGTCTGTCAAGGTGATAGAGTACGTATCTGGCGAGAGATGAGTCACGTTTTCCCAGGCTAAGATAGCCTTTCGTCAGGAAACCTCAAGTCCTGCGGATGGCTACTTAATGACCTGCGGATAGCTACTCAATGGCCTGCGTATGGCTACCTAATAGCCTGCAGATGGCTACTTAATAGCCACCTCTTGCAAAAAAGTAAAGAAAGTGGCTGACATTGTACCCTGTCACTTGGCTGTGCAACCATGCAGCAGTGCTGTGTCACCATGAGATGTTGGCCTGGAACATCACATACAGTATCCAAAGAGTGAAAAGTTCAAGAAAATAGCGAGTTTATCCACTAAATGAAGCATATAAACAACTCTGATTGCCTCTGGAGTGTGATCCGTGTTACCGTTGACCATGCCATCCAGGCTGTGAACAGGGAAGCTTGGTTATCGCAGCAGTAACAATGTCGCACAAGCTTGATCTAACGCTTAGATCTGGATCGGTGCTGCTGATTGCAGAGCTTGGATGTTTCAAGCGAGTGCATGGTGCATGGCTCCAGGGACCCTGGAACCTCGTGATCTTTTTGGCGTCAAGTTGAGATACAGTATTCTGTGTATTTTTCCTTGGCTTCTCAAGGCTGAGACAAACATAAGCGGGCTTCAATACAAGCTGAAAAAGTGGCTAATTGAATAATCACCACCACGTACTCCGTACAACGATATCTGAAACGGTATTTGAGCTGAATATTAAAGGTTACTTTCCAAAAGAACTATTCACCGCACTTCAGAATATCACAATGGCCTCTCCTGAATATTCACCTCTTGAGGAGGAACTCTTCAAATTGTATCACGAATACCGTGAAACAAAGTCCATCGACGCCAAAGCCCTCTTTTTCTCACCAGAATGCCGTCAGATATGTCGCACAGACCCAGCCTACGCCGCAAAAGACCGAGACTCAATTCTCCGCTACCTTCGCGAGGCAGGCGATGTCCTCCAGACAATCTATCGCGAAGCGGGCTGGGACATTAGTGAAATGGATCCAGCTTCTGTAAAAAGCCTTTACACCACGCGACCCCTCCTTTCAAGCGAAAAAGAAGATTTCGCAACGATCAGAGAATTGGCTCCCGCTGGTTTCGCGTCTTTGGAGGAGGTTCGCGATAAAGCAAATGTTGAGAAGTGGGAGGGGTTGAGAGTTAATATGTGGACGGAGGATAATAAAGGGAGAGGGATTTTGGTCAAGGTTCAGTATTGGTGGAGGACAGAGGATGGTGCATGGAAGCAGATATTGCATGATATTATGTTCTTGGGGGCTGTTGATGGGACGGAGAAAGATGGGGGAGGTATCTTGGTAGAGGAGGGAGTCTGATGCAACCGGCTCAATTTACCAATTGTCCTTGAATTGGAAGTGCTCTTCAGGCAGGAGTCAAAAGTCAAGGTGCTGTTGATAAGAAACTCCAGTGATTAATCCCCACTGATATTCTGTGAATTGTCTGCTCTCCATGGGAGGAGCAAAGATCCCAAGATCATTCTTCTCAGGAGCAGTCAAGCTACAGGGCGTTAGTGCTCTATTCAACCCCGCATCTGTGCCATGCTGCCTGCTGCCAAGAATTCTGTAAACGCTGAATCCAGTAAAGACCAGGCAACAGAAGCTGACCCTAGACCACTACAGGCATAGCCTCCCGCGATTTCAGGCCACTTTCTTACGAGCAGCACTGTATTACCAACAGCAACTGTCAACCTCATAAATTAACCATCCCCAATTCGTCTTGACAGCTTGGCCTCACAATACCGAGGTTAAAATATCTCTCAATATCAATTTCCCAGCATCGGTTCAGATCAATTCACTGCCACCATGTCCGGTCCCTTTCTCGACCTACCACCTGAGGTTCTATTCAGCATTTCGGATTATCTTGAACCAGATGATCGAAAGAATCTCAGCCTGGCCAATTCCAGCCTTCGGGCCGCGATGGCGCCATGTCTCTTCAAGGTCTTACGAGTCGATTGTCCACTTGTAGAGGATCACATCTTGCCTACTATCGTCGATAAATATGGACCGAATATTCTGGAGTTGAGGTTGAATGTTACTTTCTACCCGGAGAAGTTGACTGAGACGACGGAGGAAGAAGAGGAGGAGGATGAGAGTGAGGATGAGGATGACGCTTCTGATGTGGATATATCAGAGAATGAAGAGCATGACGGCGAAGAAGAAGAGGAGAAGGAGGAAGGCTACATTGAGGAGGAGGAGGAGGAGGAAGAGGAGGAAGAAGAAGAAGAAGAGAAAAACGACAGTGACAATGATCCTGTCAATAGATGGTACTGGGAAGATCCTCCCGCATCAGTCTGGGCCCGAAAAGAACCAGACACACCAATCATCCAAGATCTAATCCGATTCAAGGGCCTACCACGCTGTAAAGCCTTGACAATTTACACCAATGGCGAAAAAGACTTTGAGGGTGATGTGGATTGGGACAACAACGATATCGGCAGAAACTATATCTACTTTTGCTGCGAGCCTGAAACTTGGGAAGAAGTCGAGCGAAAGGAACAGACATATTCATGGCGCGCAGCCTTGCGGGATATGTACCGCGACATCACCACGCTCTCGTCAGTGGATGAGTTTAACGTCTTGAACTTTCTCCCGCGAAAGACTTCTTTCTGGCAGAGAAAAGAATGGGCTTGGTTTCTGGGTCGGCTGAAGAAGTTGACGCTCAATACGTATGGCGGAAACAACGGCGCTGGTTGGCAGGTCAATACATTGCCTGGCTTTCATGCTTTCTTCAATGAATTGCCGACGAATGTTCTGGCTCATGCAAACGCACTGGAATACTTTAAACTCAAGACTCATGACGATGGCTTTCTGGGCGGTGAAGGCTCGTTGTACATACCTCCTGGTTGCATGCCCTCGTTGAGGTCGCTACACGTAGATGGCATAGCAGTGACCTCGGTGTTGACGGATTACCTCAAAGCAGCAAACGGCAAGCTTTCTAAACTCTGCATCACGGAATGCGTGGCTTTTGCCTCCGATCCGAATGGTGATGATGCGCCAAGGTGGGCTGATCTATGGAGAGCTGCACGCCAGGCTGTGAAAGCACCCGCGGAGGTTATATGCGTGCCGACTAGGGAACGGCCCATTACGGAAGACGAAGGGGATTATTATGGTGATGAGGTTTATGTGCCGCCGGCTGATGAGGATGACAAGATTAAGAGTTGGAGAAGGAAGGTCAAGGAGGAGGAAGGGCTTTGTATTTGGCCGTATGGGTGGTTGGACGAAAAGTATGGTTCTATCTATCCTGATCATGAGGTGAACCTTGAGCGTCTTGAGAGTGGGGATGATAACCAAGAGTTTAAGCTGTTGATGGAAGAGGTGACTAGGGGGGGCGGGAAATGTACAGTCTCCTGATTCGGTAGATGCATGGTGTAGTATGGACCAAGGTAGGCTAAGTTATCGATTGACCGATAGACCTTTTGCGTTTCTGAGTCTACAGAGGGTCTTTCCAACTAATGTTGACTTCAATATTGCCCAGTGACCCAACCGCAGTTGCAATGCGAGCCATGACAAACGTGATACAATGATAGACTCCGAATCGGAACCACAATGAGAAGTTCATACTTCGCAACGATGTCTTGATATCCATCACGAGCTCATGTGTACTCCTGCCTTCCCATGTCTCGTCTATATCAGGAGCAGCCTCGACGCCCGCCACCGTCTTTGGAACACTGATAACCGCGTCTATGATCTGCAATGTGAAGAACATACCGATGGTTATCATTCCAGTCATCGTGGTATTATCCTTCGCCCATTCTTCAACGACATCGACACCGTTTGCCAACAGCAAGAGTAGGCCGAGCTTGCAGACTAGCTCTGGTATCTCATCGACAATGTCGCAAGCTAACATGGTTCCGATGAAGTGAAGCCACTGCTTAGCTGTGACGCAGCGAAGAAGTCTGATGTTTGAGTTGAGAGGCATAGAGTAATCGGACATGATCGATCGAATCCAGAGGAACTTCAGAGGTGCGAGGATAGTCGTTGTGATGCACTTCACGAGGAAGAGTGGGAGAGACTTTTTGAGGTAGTACTCGAGAGCGGATTCTGCAGCCGCGCCAACAAGCCATGTTCCCAAGCCTTTGATGGGATATATCGTCGACCAAAAGGACGTGTTATTCGTTCGACTTAGAATTCCTGTCGTTCCGTCTTCAGAGGTTGAGGGTTTGAGTGAGCGGACGTGTCGCAGCGCAGTAAGTAAGGGGTAATAGTCTTGATATCCGTAGAGCCCCTATTCATATCAGCTTGATCTCGTATCGGTATCATGGTACGTACTGCGTAAAGAAACCATTGGACGACGTAGCCCAGCACACCCAAAGGATTCATTCCAATGCTTGTCGGTCAAGACGATCTTTGTTCTCGGAAATTTAGGCCTGATGCTGTGGAAGCTTATACGTGAGTCAAATGCCTAGACGACGAGTGAACAAGCTTAAAAGTACGCATCATGACAAGTAAAGCGTGGCTCATCGCGCAGCCGAAGGATTCACTGGGATTTCCCAGCCCTACTTCTCCTTAAGCAATCGATCGAATTGTGCTGCCTAAACCGATGTCTCGGGGGCTTTTGTAAGTGAGGCTGAAGGCAACAGACGCAATTGGCTGGTATATACGCGCAGGGGGGGCGACTAGCAGCCCTCTGAGCCCGGAACTTTAGTAGCGGGGCCTTGGCATGGAACCACTGACGAAGCCTCATGCGCAGTCAAACATCCTCACTCATTCTTATCTGGGCCACTCCACGGCTCATCGGGACGCCATATCATCCGTCCGTGGCTTTTTATTACCAATGGATAAGTCTATACGCGCTCAGCGTGTAAGAGCATTCTCACGCAAGACTCGTACAGGTTGTCTCACGTGGTAAGTCCCGCATCCACTCGAATTCTTCTCTCTTTGACCTACTGATTCAAGATGCAGTAAGAAACGACACAAGAAATGCGATGAGGAGAAACCCACTTGTAAGAGATGCAGGGATGGAGGGTATGTCTGCGATGGTTATACGCCCCAATCAAAAGCCGTCACGACAAAGACGCAGACTCGCCCTCTGCCGATTCTAGCTGCCAAGGTGACGCCGACGTTGCCTCTGCTACCGGGTGATACGCTCGAGTCAAATTACTACGTTTATTTCTTCTCTGATATCATCAACCAGTTGGAGATCACGCCGTATCTGAACAGAGAGTTTTGGAATAGGAATATTCTTGTTCCGAGTCAGAATAGCGAATGCGTCCGACATGCGGTGTTGGCTTTGGGAGCGACGCATTGGCAGTATTCAGTGCGGAACGAATTATCAGCTACGTCGCTTGATCGGTTTGTTTTGAGGCATTATAACGAAGCTATATCGAAGCTGACAAGCAACCAAGAGTCACCGCCGGATATGCCAACGGTCCTGACATGTTGCATATTATTCGTTATTCTTGGAAGTCTCCGTGGGGACTTTGGTGAAGCAATTCGACATCTTGAGTCCGGAACTAGAATCCTCACAAACCACGTTCCAAAATCATATCTCCCCAACCGCGATTTCCAAGAACTAGCTGCAATATTCCACGCAATCGCCTCACAAGTCGCCATTTTCTCACCTGAGCGTGTATTCCCCGACGTGACGCATCTCCTAATGCCAGCGGCAAAAAAACAAAAGCGGATCGAAGGAGAATTCAGAAATCTCGATGAAGCAGAAGATGTCATGAATAAGTTTGACGACATGGTGAATCATATTTCCTGGGATCTTGATCAGGAATGGGAGAATGAAGAGTCAGAGTGTAACACGCAATGGTCGATATTACGAGAAAACGTACAAACATGGCAATGTCAGTTCGAAATTCTGGTTAACAAGTTGTCAGCTGGCAAAGAACCCATCGACAGCGAAAAAGTTCTTAATTTGCGGATACAGCATAAACTATGGGAACTCCTCATTGAAGAAGAATCCTCCGTTGATGAAGACGTCGAAGCTCATCTTGATCCCGCCGAGTGCAACATTCTGCTCGATCAACTGGAGAAACTATGGTGTAACCCATCACGACCACGTTTCGGGCTCAAAATCGATCTTACGGCAGCTTTGTTCCAACTCTACGTGTACTGCACGGACGAAAATGTTCGACATAGGATTATCTTTATGTTGAGAGCGCAGAGCAGGAGGGAGATTATTTGGGATAGTGGGCAGCTAGCGGATTTTCTGGAGAATGATATGGGGTTGAGGGCTGTTGGGTTGCAGACGGAGCGATGGCCTGAGATAGGACCTTCAGCTAGTGATGGAGCGTTGTTGGTGTTTCGGCCAAAGAGCTCAAGGGAAAGTTCCGAATCTTAATTCATCTCAGTATGCACAGTCCGGGATGAAGCGGGCCATTTAAAGGGCTAGAGCATGTCACCAAGTGGGGAGTGTTTGTACGCGCTGTCTAATCAGACGCTGACATGGAAGCGCTAGTGAATCATGGCTGTTGCTTGTCAATGCGCTGATATGCTTATATTAAGGATCTGTACGCACTTTGAGAAGCGATTTGGTGGATTGTACGCTATGCCGTGCCGTCTCTGTGCCGAGATGCGGGAGGCAACTTGTCTGGAATGCTGATCAGAGGCAGATTGGTTTATAAATATGCCAACAGACCACTGATCAGGCGTCAGAATTTATATCAGCACCAACACTCTGATTCACAAGTACGACAATCACTCAACTCAACACCATGCACTTCCGAAGCCCAGTCTCCATCGCAATGGCTATCATCTCCTACGGAGTATCAGCCACCCTGGGCGCACAAGCTCGCCCTAAAGCAGTCGTATACCGCGGCCCAGCCTCATCAGAAGGCTGTCCCGAAGGCGTACGCGATCTCCTCGTCTCCTCCCCATCCAACTTCGAAGTCGTCTTTGCTGGTCCAAATGAACCAATCGATGTCATCGAAGCTCTCAAAGGCGCAACTGTCTATGCACACGGCGGCGGACCGAACTGGAGAAAAGCATACCGCTCAACAAAGAAATACGAAAAGGCGATTCAGGAGTTTGTCAAATCTGGAGGTCATTACCTTGGCTTCTGTCTTGGTGCTTATCTCGCCGGGCCAGTTAATGGATATAATCTTCTTCCCAAGGGTGTTGACACAGAGCAGGAGATTAAGCGGCGGAGAGCGCAGGTCAAGGGCGAGCAAGATACGGTCATCAACGTTGATTGGACCTTTGAGTCGGGGACTGCGGAGGAAAAGAGATGGTTGTATTTTCAGGATGGTGTTGTGATTAGAGGTATGGATGCGAGTAAACCGGGCAAGATTGTTGGGCGGTATTCGGCGAATGGCGATGTTGCTGCTTCGATTACACCTTATGGGAAGGGCTCGGTTGGACTTGTTGGACCGCATCCTGAGGCTGATCATACGTGGTGTGAGTCTTGGTCTGGCCGATGTGCTTGGAAGACTTGCTAACTGTTTCGCAGATGAAGGAGCGGAGATTAAGAACCCTGAGGGTATCAGATTTGATATTGGGCATGATTTTGTTGAGGCTACTGTTCATGCGGGGTCTCACAAGCGCTATTGATTATCATGCGGCAAAGGTCTGACTTCGCCGAATGCATGAGCATAGAGAACGGCATTGGTCACAGCGAGCATAAGGTATTTTCTTCTTATTCACAACGTGCATCTTGATTGGTTTGTATCTACTTCGACACTTCATAGCTATCGGCATATTCATATTCACAAATAAATTGGTTACAAGAAGTGAAAAGTTTCATTAAGCTAGGAGATTCTCTAAGCATGTGTTAACAAGACCAGCAAAGCCAATCCATCAGTCTAAAGTCGACATCAAGTTCGAGCGCAAGGCTCATCGCATCTGCAGCTTAGTGCAGACCAACAGCAGATCGGATAGAGTTGATGAGGATGTTGTTGTAGTCGCCACCAGCCTCGTAGGTACCAAATCCAGCGAGCTTGTGCTTGAGAACAAACTTGCCCTTGTCGTAGAAAGAAGCAGCGTTGTCGTAGCTAACATAGATCTCACGCTTGGCATCATAAAGCACAGGCTATACAAGTTAGTCCAAATCTGTATAATTCAAGTGTAAAGTGACTTACTGTCTGACTGCATTTATCCCAAGCAGAAGCAATACCAGAGGCAGGTTTACCCTTAGCATCGAGGAAGTGAGCCTCCTTGATCAAGCTCCAGAAAGGATAGGTGCCTCCAGGAGGGTTGGGGTTACCGCAAGCATCGATGCGAGGGTCGTTGTCCCAGCTGCTTCCCTGGAAGCGATCGGTAGAGTTCTGGGCGGGGTAGAGCTGGAGCTTGTGGTTCTTGCTCTTACCAAAGGCGGAGGTGCTGTTGACCTTGAAGCCATGGCCGTAGTTGGGAGCGCCGAGGACGAGCTGCGAGGCGGGCATGCCGGCGCCGGTCCACTGGGTGATGGAGTCCTCGGCGGCGCCCTGGTCGTTGCGGGGATCGCACTTGCGGTAGAGAGGGGCATTGGGGCCTGCGACGGCGGACCAGGCGCCGTAGTAGTCGTAGTTCTGAAGGTGTTAGTGTAGATCAAGGTTGAGCCGGGAAAGTTGCGTACCATGAGCATGATGTAGTTGATGACATCGGCAAAGCCACTGACATCCTTGGAGGCCTTGCCATCCTTGCCGTTCCAGGGGAAGGCAGATCCAGCAGCAGTGATGTAGTAGTTCTTACCCTTGGGGTCCTTGCGAATCTCCTTGAAGAACTCGAGAAGGTTGGCGGTGTCGTTCTCGTTGATATCGTTACATCCGAGACCCTGGCGGTTGGGGTACTCCCAGCTGATTCCGTCAGCAAACCAAATTCAATTTCTTTGGGAGTGAACTTACTCAATGTCAAAGCCTTCAAAGCCATACTTCTCAACAAAGTTGACGACGTTCTTGACAAAGATGGTGCGGTTCTTGGCATCACCAATGTTGGTAGAGAAATGTCGGCTTCCAGTCCAGCCACCAATCGAGATGAGAGGCTTGACATTGTGCTTCTTGGCATCCTTGACAAAGCAAGGAATGTTCTCAGGCTGCGACCCAGAAACATTGAGAGATCCATCAGGCGAAGTCTCAGCAAAAGCATACTTCACATCAGTGTACTTGTCCCAGGGCATAGCCGAGACAGGAAATCCCCTATTGGCGTGGAACCCCGCAAAGTAGGTCGAGGCAATCAAATTCCCCGAACTGTTGACAGGGGGGATGGCGCTGGCGCTACCAAGGCTCAGCAGGCCTACAAGCGAGGCCGAGATGGCTTTGAGGGACGGCATGTTGCTCTGTTAATGTTACCGAGAATAAGAAAAAAGAGCGTAAGAAATAGAAATGAGTGAGAGTGATGGGGATCGGTTAATTATTCGGGGGGTAAGCAGCGGGTTATATATATGTTTGTCGTTGCATTACAATGCTACTCTAATAAGCTTTCTGGACAATTTCGGCGCATCGCAATAACAAAAAAAACACGTATGAGCCCTCAGCCTGCAGCATTAAGCCTCAATGCCCAGCGCCCGTCGCAGCGGCAGTTAAAATCCCCTGAATTGAAGCGCTAGTGCAAAGTTTATTCCCTTTGACTCCCCGCTTCTAGAAAGGTCCCTGTCATTTCCGCATCTGCCGAGCTACGGTTCGTGCTTTTGTCTCATGTTTAGGAGACGGCGACGCGTTGGCTGACCGTGGTTGCTACGTCATTGACTGTCGCTTACATTACCGAGAGAGAGGACAGATCTGTGGTGTTACTGTGCCGTGCTGTTGACACGTATGATGCTACCGTGTAATTGAAGATACGGGAACTTTATGGGTGATAGACTTTATCTCATTTCACAGTGAGGGTATTTCTTTGGGTGCAATTGATCCAAAAAGGTCCGGTTTTGCCGTGTTGTGGTTGCAGTGGGTTAACTACCGTTTCAAAGGGCCGGGGGATCTTCACTGAGGAGAGTTCTGTTTTAACCGCTCGGCATGTATTGGAGGGTATCGCGAACACGAATGGCTGTGGGAGCTTAAATTGGATCACGTACGGATGATGAACGAAGCTTCATTTACAGAGTGGACAAAGGATGTTTGACAACGGAAAAGTGTCCATCACGGTGGGAAGAGTCTCGTGGTCCCGGCGCGTCGCGTATTACCCGCTTGCGAACAACGTTCGGAGAATATCACCGCTGCGCAACCGCATTCCCGTCAACATCACAATTGAGATGACAAGATCAGATAAGAAAGGCGATCATTCTGTCCCACGTACCTCTTGCGCGACCTCCTATTTTATCATGCAAGTGCGCCTCTAAATCAAATTATCCCGGAATTGCCGGTGCATGATGTTGGGCATTGACCTTCAACCCTTTTTGTCGGCACGATCCGGCATCCCACCGTTGGAATCCCACTGCCAAGAATAGACGCTGTCGATCATATCACGGGGTAGAATGATTGGAGGCCGATACGATGTTTCTGTTGACGGTGAAACGTCAGAGCCATTACACACCGGGAAGCTTTGAGCGCGATGGCGAGAGGGCTGGACCGACAGCACGTCATGGTTGGTGGTCAAAGTAAGGTAATTGAAACATTCGGGCTGACTTCAACGGCTGCGTCAATGATGAACGATAAGATACTACTTTTATGGGCTTGAACCTTTTCCTTATCTCAATCGTTATTTCTTTTTTTTAAACGGTCTATTATGTATCTAATAACATTTTCCAACGGTTTGCGATACGCTTTTCTAAGTTCGATGCAATTCAAAAGGTTTAGGGTAAGCAAACCAACGAGTCAGCCAATCCGGTCACCTCGGGATCTCCTGCCCATTGCGCAACCCTCAATTCTTCCCCACGCACTAACAACCAGCTCGCTTGTGGGGAGAACGATGCATCCTTATCTCGACTCCAGCGACGATAGCCGTTCCTCTGACTCTCCATCTGGGGACGGTCTAGTCTCACTGTCGGGATCACTATCTTTGTTGATGGTGTTTCGGCACTTCCGGGCTGCTATGCTAACGGCTTAGCCCGGCATTGAATGATAGCTGTTCGCTATACTCTTTGGGAAACTGACATGTTTCTGGAATTGAAGACGTAGATTGTTAGATCATGATGACTGAAATGGAAGATGTAGGTCTGGGAAACGAGTAACAGTTTCCGAAAGATTTGTGTATATAAACTGTCGTGATCTCAGCATCACACAGACACCATCACTCACAATCACAACCATCACAGTCTCTGACAATCCAATTTCACTTACGTTCCCCCCAAACACTCTAATCTATAACCTCCACAATGGCCGCCCTCAACGCAGACACCCTCGACATGTCCCTCTTCTTCGGCACCCCCTCCCAAAAGCAAGACTTCTGCGACTCCCTCCTCCGCCTCCTCAAAAAGCGCGGCGGCGTCAAACTAATCAACCACCCCATCCCCTCCGCCTCCATCCACGAACTCTTCGCCCAAACAAAGCGCTTCTTCAATCTCCCCCTCGAGACAAAAATGCTCGCCAAGCACCCTCCCCAAGCAAACCCCAACCGCGGGTACTCCTTCGTCGGCCAGGAAAACGTCGCCAACATCAGCGGCTACGAAAAAGGTCTTGGACCGTTGAAGACTCGTGATATCAAGGAGACTGTGGATTTTGGATCGGCGACTGATGAGCTTGTTGATAATATCTGGGTTCCGGAGGAGGAGCTGCCGGGGTTTAGAAGCTTCATGGAGGGGTTTTATGATATGGCGTTCAAGACGGAGATGCAGCTTCTCGAGGCTCTTGCTATTGCTCTTGGTGTTTCTCCTGAGCACTTGAAGGCGCTGCATAACCGTGCGGAGAATGAGTTTCGTATTCTGCACTACCCTGCCATTCCTACCTCAAAGCTCGCAGACGGTACAGCAACCCGCATCGCAGAGCACACAGACTTCGGAACCATTACCATGCTTTTCCAAGACTCTGTCGGCGGTCTTCAGGTCGAAGACCAAGAAAACCTCGGAACATTCAACAACGTTGAGTCAGATTCACCCTCCGATATTATACTCAACATTGGTGATTCCCTGCAGCGCTTGACGAATGATACGTTCAAGGCTGCGTGCCATCGCGTTACGTATCCCCCTTCTATCAAGGCTGGTGATGGCGAGCAGGTCATTCCTGAGAGATACTCTATCGCTTACTTTGCTAAGCCTAACCGAAGTGCTTCTCTGTTCCCGCTGAAGGAGTTTATTGAGGAGGGTGTTCCTTGTAAGTATGAGGATGTAACTGCTTGGGAGTGGAATAACCGCCGTATTGAGAAGTTGTTCTCTGCTGAGGCCAAGGCTTAAAATGGGAAATGGATGAACAGATTGTGATAGTTATAGCATAGCGGAATTTATTAACTACAGCATTCTCTCAATGTCAGTCGTCTGCATCATTGTGATTCTACTGATCCAAACCGGGCTTGTTGCTTTTGGCTCTTACAGACTGCCAGTTTTGCCCTCTATAACTTTATCTCCTCTCTTTTAAAGCTCCAGCATTGCATACTCCTAATTATCCATGAATGCCATCCTTAGATAAGAGGATGACCCAGAACATGTCTGGTATCCACTACTTCAACTGACTGACGCCCTTTGTCTTGTCTTCCCCAAATCTCCACCAAAAATGCCACTATCACCCATCACGCGGAGAGAAGCAATCTCGAAGCTTCAAGCCACACTAGAACACTTTAGCTCCCTAAACCAACCTATCAAACACCTCCAATTCTCTCTCCAAGTTCTAATTCGCCAATCCCATCGCTCTCGCCGATAAGGCCCCTCCCAAAAAAGCAAGCAATCCCGATCCCCTTCCTCTTAAGACAAACCCTCACTCCCTCATCCCCAGTATCGACTCAAACGAATTAGTATGTCCAACACCAAATCCAGACGAACGCACTCTTTCGGCGGGTGCAAGACATGTCGAAAACGTCATCTCAAGTGTGACCAGTCTCTGCCTAGGTGTAATCGCTGTAAGCAGGCGGGTTTGACCTGTGAGGGTTTCACGCCGGCGCTGAGATGGTTGGTTTCGATGGGGAGGGAGGTTTATGATAGGCAGCCTACGCAGATTGCTGATGTTGGGACGGAGCAGTATTCGAGGAGACATTTGTTTACTGGTAAGTTAAGTTTATGGAGGTGTTGTGGAATGGGTTGGACTGATTTTGTAGAGGAGGATAGGGAGCTTATGAGCAATGCTCTGGTTACGAATGTGCCATCGACGGTGACGGCTGCTTTGAATCAGATTGATGAAGAGTCAAAAGGGCTGGATGTCAAAGATGACGCTGCGAATACCTGCGAAGTTGGTCCTTTTCAGGTCTTCAAGTTCGAAACCAGTTCTGTCACGACGTCTTCAGAACATGTCTCATTCAACGACATGGATCTCGACACTCTTTCCGAAAGCCAAACACAAGATTTTTCAGAGACCACCGAAAATGAAATGGCCTCCAATGACTTCTCAACAACGTCGCTCGACTTTCTTCACTGGGGTGATTTATTCACCTGGGACGTCAGCGTTCTCGACAATCCACCTCAACTCCCCTTCGACACTTTGCCCATGGATCTCAATTGGCCTAATGACACTAACATGGGCTTCTCTGAATCTTTGGACATGATGCCCTTTGAAATAGCGAGCGATGACGTTGCGTGGCCGCAGCTTGATCTCATGATGGATGCTCCTCTTCTTCTGAAGCACTTCAACGACGACGTCATTAGTCAGATGGGGTCTCTTCCCATTAATGAAAAGTCAGCTTGGAAGACTCTTCACTATCCGTCTGCTATAATGACGCTGAGCGAGTTGACTATGTTGGATGTGGACAGAGATCAGATCAAGCGTGCGAATCTGGCAACCTTTTACGCTCTGATAGCTGTTTCGTCATTCCACCTCTCTCTCAACTCCATCACGTTCCCAAACCTAGCTCGACCTGGTGATCATTGGAAGTCACTCTCAGGTCGGACGTATGAAGCTGCGAAACAACATCTCAAAGTCAGTCTCGAAAAAGAATCGCAGCCTGGACCGCATAAGGCAAAGTACAAAGAGCAACTTATGGGCATAAGCGCCGTGCTAGCAACAGCAGTACGTTCCTACCACCACAAACTACTACACAAACTAACAATGGTAGCTTCTCTCTGGCAACGAAACAGATACCCGCTGGTGTCTCACAGAAATGGAACGCCTCATAAGCTGGCGCGGCCTCACCAAACCAAGTATATCCCGCCGCGCCCGCCTCCTCCACAACATCTACGCCTGGATGCGCATCGTCTCCGAGAGTCTAAACGTATATCTCGACGAGAACCACGCCATTGAAACACCCTTCCGCACGACAGCATCTCGCTCCATCAATCCCGACATGACACTCGACAACTTTCTGCATCTCGAACCGCGAAAACTTCACGGGCAAAAGACGAAGCGGGATATCAAAGATATTCACCTCGCGGATACGTCACAGGATCATGAGAACATGTATATGCAGATCTACGGCGTTCCAGAGACGTGGCTTAGCCTGGTGTCCCAAATAACACGTCTCGCCAACGTGATGGATCGTCTGTCCACTTCTAAAAAGTCCGACGCAGAAGCCCTCATGGCACTGCAGCCGCGCGCTTCATACCTCGAAAACGCAGTCTGTCTCTTCCGCTCCCGCCACAGCGAAAGCACAACCATGAGCGCCAGTCCCAGCGCCCCAGGCGGAACACCGCACATGCACATGGTACGCGCCCTAGCCTCAGCACTGGTAATATTCTTCTACCGACGCATCCGCAACGTGAATCCCCTGGTTCTGCAGGATAGTGTGAATGATGTTGTTGAGTCGCTGCATGCGTTTGATGAAGCGTTGGAGAGGAATAATCTGCTTGGGCCGGGGACGGCGTGGCCGGCTTTTATAGCGGGGGCGGAGGCGAGGGCGAGACAGAGGAGGGATATTGGGGAGTGGTTGGATAAGGGCTTTGGGAGGAGTGGGTTTGAGAGTTATAGGGCGGCGAAGGAGGTGTTGGTGGAGGTTTGGAGGAGGAGGGATGAGGCGGAGGGGATGTCTGGGGATGTATGTACGTGGATGGAGGTTTGTAGGGATTTACGTCGGTGGCCGTTGGTGTCGTAGCACGGAATAATGATTACGAAGTCATGCAAGCTGTCAAATGTGTATTGTGTGCGACTATGTTTGGCTTTGAACTATTGCTCTCGGCCCTGGCGCGACACTCTTGCATGGTGTGTCGCGACCCCTACAGGAGCAGCTGGCCCCCTCTGCGTGCGATCATGGCCATCGAAAGACAGGCACAAAAAAGGGTAATGCTAGTGATTTCAATCAGCAATTGACCGGCTGATCTGCAGGTTCACAGAGACCTCAATCTTTGCCTGAGCCGTGTAATGGAGTCTTTCCCTCAAGTGCTCGTTGGCTCCAGAATTGATAGCACTCGCGAGCTTATTATTCGTTTCGGAATCGGCCGTCAGTCGTTTTAGAGAGAGGATGTTCGTCCATACTATTATGGATAATTCGGCGGTGGCATGGAGACGTGGCATGGCTTGGTTTGAGTCATCGTGATCAGACAGACATTAAAGTAAGGCTGTATTTTGCAATGGCTTGGACAGTCTGGACAGATAGCGTTGGAAGACACAACGTCGGTGAATGGTAGGGTTGGTCGTCTTGGAGTGGTCGGCGGATACGCGCAAGTCGCGGACATCAGGTGTCTTTGATCATTCTCAGCGACGTCCCATCATGGCTTTTGATGCATGGCTTCGAACAGCCGGACGGGCTATCGACGTAGCGAGTTTTTGACCCACGACTGATCTTGCCGCAACGTCGGAGCCTTTGTAGGCCAGGTCTCGCAGTACCAGGTATCGGATCAATCGTCGCGAAGGCGGACCCGTAGACGTCGAGCGTTCTTCCCGGCGACGAGCGATCCTGAGTTCCGGTCCAGGCGCCCTCGATCTTGGATAGTAAAAATACTGAGACAGGTCTGGGATAACGGGAGATGGGTTCAGCAAGCTCTCTTTGGTCTTTTCAACACCCAGAAAGCTTGCCAAGTTCGTCCGCCATCATCTCAACCTGTCTTCTTGTAAGCTCATCCAAGCTCAGCAGGCTGGAACCCAGCAAGGACATTCGCCCTAAACCAAGGAACGTAAACATCCCTCGCCCATCTAGCCAACTCCCGTATCCCCGCGACAACAGCATACGTATCAAGAATACTCTGCGTCGTACCAAACTGTCTCTCCGTCCAAAGAACAGTCTTATGCCCCTCCAACGTCGAAAACACAAAGAGCCAGCGATGACCCTGCACAATGATCCCCGGTATAAACCCCAATTGCCCCAAAACCTCGTTCGCCTTTTGGTTCCGCAGTATTTCCTCTTCCGCTGTCAAAGGCTGTGGTGTAAGGCCAATGACGGAGCGGAGAAAAGACCACTGCGCTGCGTGCCATACTCCCATCTGGAGCTGCGCGGCGTCGAGTTCTTTGCCGGGACGCTTAGTCTCGATGCTCAGAACTATAGGGGATAATTGTAGCGGTGCGAAGTCGGTGGGATTGAGGTAGAGGCAGAAGTCGATCATTTTGGCTGTCAAGGAGTAGGGCACGAAGCGGCGATGCGGGCGGGCGGTGGTGCTAGAAAGCAATTAGCTGGAAATTGGTGATATCGGATGTTGGAAAGCTTACCAGGAAGTAAAGTTGAGAGACGCGGCTGCTGAAGCGTCGGGTTCTCTTAGGATAGCTTGTAGAAGACGATGATGCACTTCCATATTCCACGCCGCCTCTTCATGGTTCGTGTCATGACAGCGACGCGCATAGTTACATATCTGAACTATTTCCTCCGGCAGAGGAACTCGTCCCGGTAACGTATCGTCACCCTCTTCTTTGAACGCAAACCTCCACAAGCGCGCATTCTGCCCCCCCAAAAATGGACTCTCCAGAATAGCACTCTTCATGCGCGCAGGCAAGATCTCAATCCTACTTCCAATTTCCTGAATTGTATCAAGAAGACTCGCAATAACCGGGGGCGCGGTGTCGACATTGAGTTGTCTGCATTCAAGCCCTCTTTCCTCCAGCCTCAACCTGAGCATTTGTTTCTTCGGCGAAGTTGAGCGGGATCCCTCCCCGGATTCAGACCACGAAGCGGATGAACCTGTTGAAGAAGGCGGAGGTAGATTTGCAGCGCGCGGCGTACGGTCCGGATCGATGAGACGACGTCGCTTTGGAGTTGTTCCCTCCATTGATTCTGAAGTAGGCGGACTGGGCAGCGCTGCCTTTCGCCTGGGGGTTTTGGAGAAGGCTTCGGATGGGAGGTATTCGTCGGGGAGGGAATCGAGCCACGACGCTACACGCTGTTCAAGCATGTTGGCGTGTTTTTGACATTATTTGCTGATGGATTTGTTTGATGGGCATTTTTGGAGATGGATGTTAAAGCTGGAGTGCTGATGTTACAGAGGGTCGTGGGGTTGGCGCGACAACAGCCCCACTATATTGGATTTGCAGCGACACTGATTTTATGGTTGATCGTCGAAGGCCGTTACAGTATGTTTTTGAGAAGTTTAAGAGCTTAAAAAGACGACGATTATACGTGACAGCGCGTGTCTTTATTAATCTACCAGGTCCTTGGGGGAATTGCATCATAAGAAGTCTCGTTGACAGATGGAACTCGCTGCTGAGCAAGCCAAGAAGAACCCGGAGCCGATTGAACGGAGATGTGATCTTGGCAGAATTGAGAGTTTGGTCTAAATTATTGGTCTAAATTAAATTAAAGTCTATCTAATTATATGTCCATTGTATTCGAATAATTAACATGCATTCATGTTCATTTTTACCAACAAGATATTCGCAGTACATCACGCAACATCCGACATCGCAGTTGGATGAGGAGTCCGCGGCGCCCGGTCGGATCAGTGCATCCGCTCGCCCGATCATCAATTCGACACTCGGAAAAGCAACAATTACACAAATAAAGCCTCATAAACATATCTCTCGTATTGGGTATCATTAACTAACTATCCCACCCTCAGCGCATTCCAACATCGCTCCTCAAACATTCTCCAAATACCGTACTGTACATTTCGACGTATCAGGCGATGATCTCGCAGGCATGTGCACACCCGCTGACGACGGTAAACTCTGTAGATCGTAAAAGTCAAAGTCCCCTGGATTTGTAGCGTTCGACGGTGATCGTTCTGGTCGGTCGTCGTGCTGTCGTTTCATATCCTTGACTAGAGCGTAGAAGAAGGGTGTGTTGGAGACGACGCATGCGCAGAGAATCTCAATTGAAGCCCACTACCACACGTTAATACAACCCTAATACCAAATAGAGGCATAATTACCATCGATCGGGATCGTTGAGACACGGATTCGTTGAGGATGAGAGGGAGGCGGAGGATCGTAATGGCGACCAAAACAGCACCAACGCTGAACAAGAAGCCAAGCTGTAGTTTTTCCTTAATATCGAGCCGGAGATGTCGAAGCATCGGAAACGGGAGGATTATAAGCGCAATGTTTATTATTATGTTGCAAACCGCCATTAGTATCAGGTTGCCGACAGCGCGATTGCAAGCGTCTTCTGCGGTGCGAATGTTAGCTGACATTCGGTGGCGAAAAGTTTTCCGCTGCTTACTCGTATCATCGTAATTAAGCGCCCACATTCTATCGCCTCGTTAGCAATGCCTGAGGATAAGTTGTGGATGGGACGTACAGAGATAGAGGGCGACATTCGGCGAGGATTGTTATAAAGACTGCGATGAAGGTGGCGATGATGAGCCACCAAAGCGCATTCGTGACGGGTTTGCCCCAGCGAAAGACATCGATGAAGCGAAAATAAAAGGCCAACAGCCCCAACTTCAAACACCACAAACTATCCAAATCAGTATCATTCACCTCCCAGTATCGACCGACATACAACATGGCGTAGAATATCCGCGCGGGTATGAGCAGCTTATGCGAAAGCTCTCTATCCCCATCAATACTCTGAATGCTCTTCCCCCAAGTCTGCGCCTCCGCCTCCGTCGCAGGATCATACGTATGGTCGGGATTCAGCGTGAACGAGAAGAGTATACACACAGCGCGCCCAATAAGCGGGAGCACCGCGATGGTCATGTAAAAATCGTCGATGCGCCATCGGCGGTGGCATGTTCTGTGGATGTGGCAGCGGAATATGAGGCGGTACAGACACCTAGCTACGATGAGGGCGATGCATATAGCAGTCGATACCAACGTGAGGACTGCGTCCGAGGACGATGCCATGCCTGCTCATGGTGTTGTTACATGTTCATGGAGAGGGAGGAGAGAGAAGAGAATGGGAATGGGGTTGGGGGAGGCGAATTGCCGGGTTTGCGGGGAACGGGGTCGTGCACCCAAGGGAAAGGATCTGGGATTCATTCAAATCTCTCGTGAGTGGGCGGAGGGCGTGATGCTGTTGAAGGATTGAGACTAGGGCTTGTTGAGCTAACGACCGAGCTATCGTTCAACGGGAATCGTTGGCGCCCACTTCAACGGTTAACCGGAAACGATTTCTCTCTTTCTTCTCTGAAAAATCCTCATTTCGTCACTGTGAAGTCTGATCGTTGTGCAAAACAGTTGACGATCCTTGCATTTTGACATGCAGGGGACCTTGCGCTGTCTCAGATGAAGACGAGCGTTTTAATTGACAGTCATTTGTTTCTGCGGCGTAGCAGCGTTGCATTGTCTAATTCACGAAAACTGGGAAACGGCAAACTCTAAATTGGCACTGTTGGCGCGTGCATTCGTCTGGACCGTTTCATCGCTCGCCGCTGAAAGGTCATTTTGGTGAATTGGTCTCTGCCGCTTTGACTTTGAGCGCACCGTTCCGGGCGGAAGTCAATGTGTTGTACAGCGACGATCAATAGCAACGGTTGTTGCGATAGACGAGTGTCACGCGTGCACACACAGACTGGAACTATTTTGAGGATCGTGATGTCAGTTCGGAAGATGGTTTAGCGTCGGCGAAGCTAGCTGAGCTTTGGAATGGTGGCATTTTAGTTCATTGACCGCCTCAAGCTCAACCTCACCCCGCAATTCAATTCTTAACGAGGTGGAAAGCTGACGTTGCATCATGAAGTCGATGTGATAAATTTAATTTATTCTCACAAAGAGAACAAAACAAACATATCACGTTTGTTTCACTCTGCAGAAAACCGTGTTCTTGGTGATTACCCTGTAGCGTAACAATGTTGCTTAATCATCAGTCATCACAGATTCACAGCCGTTGGGCATCAACTCGTCGATTGACTGCCAGCCTTGCGCAAACACGTGCAACTTCTCATTAGCAGCAAACCATGAAATCAGTAGCCTGAACTTCTCTAAACACATTGATGCACCAGTACTTCACTGCGACTGCTGATTGTGATATGCATAAGATGTCTGATACACCTCATTCACCACCACCAGCACCTGCACTGCCGCCTCCTCTCCAGAATGAAAATTCGAAAGAATCTCCCTTTACATTGAGAGTGAGAAATACGCCGGAAGACTGGTTCTACCGGCCTCCCAAACCTTCAGGCCAAGCCGATCTCCTCGAGCTGCCTACAGGGCCGTACTTTGTGTATGGAACATTGATGGACCCGAAAATGCTAGCCGATGTACTCAGACTGAAAGAATTACCCAAACTACGACCAGCCAAGATCGTGGGCTACTCGAAGAAACTCTGGGGACAGTATCCCGCCATGCAAGATGGCCCACAGGATGCAGAAGTCAGTGGTTTTGTGTATAATGTGCAGTCTGTTGCGCATGCGAAGAGATTGGCGGAGTACGAGACCAACAGCTACTTGGCAAAGCCATGTCTTATTCAGTACAGGGATGCAAAGGAACCTGCTGAGGAGTTTGGTCATGTTTTCATTTACGTCGGTAACCCAAGGGATCTACGAGAGGGAGAGTTTGATTTGGGAAAATGGTTAAAGCGAGTGGGACGATCGTCTTGATAGAACACCATAAAGATGGAAAGTGTAATTCAGCAAGCTCTGTATTTGGGAGACATTACTCTACCCCTTGGAGATCTTAGCTTAAGATAACCTAGCATAAAATAATCTATCTCAAGATACTCCCCATCTTGAGATATTCTATCTTAGGAGAATTACCTTCTATAAGTTATGTCTCTGTTAAGATCATAGATTATTCGTTATAAATGATCTTTCTTATAGAATTTGGCCGACTAGCTTATTGTTACCGGAATTGAGTTAAAAGAACAGAAAACCTAACTTCTTCTACGCCTTATCTCGAGACCAATGAAGCTATGATAAAGAGTGTTCAGACGCTCTTACGTAGTTCTGCTCCATTTAGACAAGTCACTTGTGTTATTAGACATGCCTCGAGATACTGTAACTGGCCCGACCCCGACATTCAATAGCTTGGGACATTATTAGCTTAACACCTGAAGTATACATATTATCACTTCCAAGGTGAAGTACAATGCAACCTTGATGTGTATACTCCTCCCCTTTTGCACAGAAAGGCCAGAAGGTTCCATAATTCTCGGTCCATCCCGAAGTGGGATCATTGGAGTATGTAGTAGTGTTGCAGTGAGCGAGCCATAGAGGGTTGATGTTGCATTATCTCACCTGCATGTGCGGCAGAGTCTTTTGGGACCTGCCCATGTATGTATGCAGCACGCTCGGGACAGCCAAGAACCGTGATACGGGACTAAAAGGTTCGAGCACGTGCTGGTGTTGAGATGTCCGCTGTGACCCTACTTCTTATCTCGGCGCTGAAGGTGGTTCGACTTCTCACAGCCTTGAACACTCGGAGTATCCCACTTGGATTTGTAACCTTCTGTAAGATAACGGAACTGGCCGCACCGAAGATCGATCGGAAGGCCTCGGCTGGCGATGAAGCGGGAAGAAAAGGTAAGTCACCGTTCTGCATGACTTGTGAGAATCGGGCATGTTGATGTCGTGCTGAAGTAACCTTGCGATGAAAGCCAAGGAACAGACGGCCTGAGTTCCGTTCAGGCAATATTAATGATGCATCTGGAATTAACTAAGCCGAAACAACCGCAAAAAAAGAACAGATGCAACGAGTATTGTACCAGGCCGGTGGCACGGGACTTCATGAGTTACAACTGGGGACATTGCAGATCTTGTCCAAGTGCGTTTAAGCAAGACTCTTGGCTTTGGCAATATAGTAAGTTATTCAGTACGTAATTGACATGATTCGATAAACATGATGTAAAGATTACTGAAACAAGAACATCCCAATCATCCCGTGTCTTTCCCTCTCACCCCTTCTAACACCATGCCGAGATCACCAGGAATAGGCATCCACTTCAAGTTCAAAGACAGTCTTGGAGTGGCGTCCGATACCAGCAACAACAGCTCGAACATCATCACACAGGGATCCAGGGCCCGATACTACAATACCAACTCTCTTCCAGCCAGCTGATGCTTCCTCATCAATAAGAGCAGCAACATTGAACCTTGAACCAATTCTAATGTCCGTCTGTGCAGTATTCACAGCATTAAGGGCTGGCTCAATCTCATTGACGAGACATCGAGCTTCTGCTTTGACACTCCATGCCAACTTGACGTTCCAGTGGTTGTGAATTAGTGCAAATAGACTAGTGATACCAACACCACCAGCTATGAGAAGAAGTCTGTCGCAGCGTAGGACCTGTCGTGTGTCACTGCCTGGGTATGGACCCTCCAAGAAAGTGAGTAGGCGGTCATGGCTCTCGAGGTACTTGGTGATACCGGTAGACTTCTTGATGAATAGGGTTACTCCAGCTGAGATCTCGGCCGAGGCTGATGACTGCCTGACCACTGCAATTTGAGCTGTCGACTTCTCAATATCTTCTAGTCCCGAGGAAGCTCCCAGTGAGATTGGGGATCCAGGCGTAGCCGAGGTTCCACGTCGCTGAAGCGCAACCGTAGGAATGACAGAGAAGGGATGATTCTCCCAAGGTCGCATCGGAGCAAGCGTTGGGAAGTAGACAAAGACATGCTTTCCAGGATCCAAACCCCAGCGAACGCTTGGGACATCCACTCGAACGTAACCAGCTCCAATGTCCTTAACCTTGGATCGCAGAATACCCAGTCTGATGACTCGTACGATTCGAACAAGGCGCTCGAAGCCCCAAAGGGCGATGGCAAGGTAAAGCCAGATCTCGTGTCCAGTTGTGTAACCGGGAGAGTGAAGACGAATAGAGGCATATCGTAGCATGAGGTGATACCAGCATCCGACAATGACAAGCGCAGCAATGAGGATGTGCATGAGCAAGAAAAGCTCGTAGTTGGCCTTTCGAACGTAGAGCCCACTTCCAAGGCAGGTAATCACAGTGAAGATGACAGTGACTGAGCCCCAGCGTCTCCAGTCCGTAGTGCCCATCTTGTCAGACCCAACCAGGACAAAAATGGCGTGCAGAACACCCAGTAGAGCAAAGGTTCGTCCAATCCATCGGTGAAGCAGGATAAATGTCGAGCGTGACCAGTTAGACAGCCACAAGAGGAGGTTGTTCCGCGAGGGGAAGAGAATGATCAGTGGAAGTAAAGCGAATGCAAGAGCTCCAGTGCGGTAGACGAGATAGGCAAGTAGTTCCCGTCGTTCACCCATGAATCTTGCATGTGGCTGACGGAGCTCGTAGTCGATCGCTGTAAAGACAACTACCAGAGCAAGGAATAAGGCGATATATAGACCTTGGCCAACAGAGGGAGCATTGCCGAGTTTGAATGGTAGAGGACGTACGGAATAGGTGCCGATCATGCTTGGATAGAGGATGTATGGTTTGAGTTTGTCGTAGACTGATGGAATGAGAGGTAAATAACCGGCCCAGGTCATGAGAATCGGTATTCCAATGGCAACGACAACAAGAATGATGCTGTTACAATGTTAAACATGCTGCTAAGTGAGGCTTGAAGAAACGTACCCATATCGTGCTCCCATTATCATCTCATGGTTCGTCGCCCAAAGCGAGTTCCATTGACTAAGATACGCAACCGGTGCGAGTGTCGATGTCTGGTTGAGGACCTTGTCTGTCATGTTGAGTTGATACCGCGGTGGCTTGGGATCAACCTCCATGAGAGCCTGCGAGTACGACCACTTTGCGGGAACGAATTTGCTCCCTGTAATCCACTCCTCCCAATACTTTTCAATCTTGGACAACTTTTCATCAGCACAATTTTCACTGAAGCACCAAGCCACGGATGTCAAGAAAGCGGAGTCGTTAGCTCGACATGCTGGTGGACTCGCCATGTGTCCATCGTGCATGCTTGAGCATGGTAGCACCAGAGAAGTGAAGGATCGAAGACATGCTTCGGCGCAGACAGGATCGTATGAAGCCAATCCATATCCCTCAAGTCTCTGAGCGTATGTGGAGCTGGCTTGAAGTGCCAGCAGTAGTGAGAGGGAGTTTAGCAGTGCCATACTGCCACCTGCCCCTTGACGGTTCATCGTAGGATGTTGAAGTGGATATCAAAAATATTAGCGGATTGCGCGAAGATGAGATCATCCAGTGATCATTTATAGAATAGAACAGTGGTGATATAGCTTTGAGTTTATGTTATGGACAGGCCAGCGGATGACACCTGCTTTATACATCGACGTGCCATCGTCGAGCCCAACCAGGCTGGCGGGCCCAGACCACGACCAGGATATCAACGCAACACCAACACAAAGATCCCATCGCAGCGTTACTACCCATACGCCCAATGCTTCAGTTACATCATCCCGCTTCGACTCCGGCCACCTGATTCATCTCATTAATCCCCACGGGGAAACTCTATTTCCTCGCTCCAGAACCTCTATCAAAACCTAACTATCTCCGCCTGCTTCCGGGTCCTGTTTCGGACAGGCCCGATTATCCGTCTAGCCGCTTGCTCCGTTCGCTGCATGCCTCGATGAATATCTCTTGGTAGGTCATGCTGAGACCTTATGGTGGAATTGCGTGCCAGATCAGCGTTGCAGTGCAGTTAACCCTTTTCCGAGTGGGAGCCGAGATTCTTAGATACCTGGAAGCACGGGAGCGCGTGCCGATTATTGAGATTCCAAGAGTCAGTTGACTTGTTCTATTATCTCAAATTTACAATCCATCGACGCTTCTCGATCTTGATTATCTTGCTGTAAGTGAGTGTTTGTTGGCTTCCAAGACATCTTATCGCCGATCCAGGAATTCGGAAGACCACATTCCGAAAACCAATATCTCACTCGATAAACACTCATTAAGGAACCCGGACGACCTAATTCGGACTGTATTATAGTACTACCCCGAATATCGACGTCGGTTATTTAGCCGGGCCTATACTCGGCGCATTTTATTGATCTCCATCTGATAGCCAACCATATCGGCAATCTCGGCGAGTTCTCTTCAAGCTTACGCGTTTTGAGATAAAATCTGGATTCGAGAACGAAGGAGAACGAAGGTTCGTTCGATGTCTAATACTTATTCGATTCAAAACGTCATTGACGACTCTCGGAGGAAGACATTCCGCATCCTATAGGATCTGGTTAAAGATCGACGAATCGTGAAACTCGAGGTACTTTACTGAAATTTGCTTAGTAAATGTTTCATAAACAAGGCTAAATAGCCGTGCCTCTTTGCTATTCATGCGGGAAAAACTTTAATCAGAGAAACTGCCGTAAACGTACCAAGTTTTTCGCTTATAACGGCTTTTGCTTCGCTACTATTGACATATTGGGAAGTTGGCAATTGCCAAAATGGGGCTTGATAAGGTGAATGGTAAGGATAACGAGTCATCTGGCTTGTTCAGGAAGGGTTCTCATAGCGGTGTAGCATTGTGAAGTTGGGTAAGGTTACAGCGCACGAAGTATTTACCGGAATAGTGGTCTTTTTCGGATAAATACGAGGGAAGCCTGTCTCGAGATGCAGAATATCTCGTTACTTGTGCCGTGTAGCCGATGACCATAGTTAAAAGCATCGTGGACCTCCTCAAGTTATTTCTATCTGGGGATCAGGCCTCCGTCTATGGCTTCCCGAGATTTATTTGGTCTTCTGCTCATATGGGACGATTCTTGGAACAAAGTCCAGATGGCATCAGACAGAGACATGATAGCCAGAACCTTTGGTAACCATTTTCCCGCAACCTTCCCTGAACATGGCCGAATACTCGTAAACATTCTAAGACCCTGGAGGCTCTACTAACGTTAGGTCTTGCACGAACACAGAACCGTCTTCTTATTTCCATTGTAGAAGGATGTACCCCAAAGCGACCCAAACACGAAGTTCCGTGGTCTGATAAGGGACAGTACGTGCCTATTATGCGAACGTCCTTATCAGGTTGCATGATAAGATCATTTGTACTGGCGGTGGTATGTCCTCTCATGACAACATAAAAGAAGAGGTAAAGGTGGAGTAAAATAGGAGGGTATCTTCAAAAAATAAACTGGTTGGACTCCCTCAGTGTTCTTCGCGTGATATTCTATAGCGAAGTTTCAACTCGAGAGCCAAAGCCCTCGTCTTGAGATTGCGTAGTGATGGTATTTCAATTGTAGATATGTGAGATCAACTCTGTTGTTCTAGCTCACCTTTAGCAACGGTATTGCCGAGAATTCATATCCAACTTAACTCTCAACACTTTGAGATCTAAATTGAGTCGGTATCAAGAAAGATACTTGTCATTTATCATTACTGAGTAGTTCATATAAAAATCGTTCGAATAGTCTCCGCGACAGTCACCACGGCAGTCACCACGACAGTCACCACGACTTCTATGCGTACGAGGAATTCATCGGGATTTCTTTAGATCTGTAACTATATCTGCGTACGATACCCTTACTAATTCAGCCTCACTTGTTCATTAGCAGCTGCCATCTCATAACTACTTTATCCCCCACGTGGCTCACGGTCTTCAGACCTGCCTCTTTCGGCGACAATGGTCTAATTCCCGGCATTATCTACGGTGATCTGATAGTAGTTCCGCCCAACGCACTGCAAGATAGACCTCGATTCACACGCATCGCCGATGCCAAGGCGGACTCTCCTGTTGCAGACACTATCATACGTCAAAAATGCCTCGCAAGGCGACTTGAACTTGTTATTCTATGGGCCATTGACAGGTCAACTTGCAGCGTCGCATTCTGCCAACATGCTGGTCCACTGACCCCACGAAACAACAAAAGATACTAGGACAAGAAATCTTCAGCACTGAAAGCTGGTCTCAATAAACCGCTGGTGACGATTAATAAACTTTGAATCCGACTCATCCGATATATCGTCTCAAAATGAAGCTTATGCGTCAAGGGTTCATCTCAAATAAATAGATATGTGAACCGTGAGGAATGCTCTCATTAGACGAACAGGGTCGTTGGTGGAGTTCGTCTGAAACCCCAACCTTCAGCCGCAGTCCTTCATCTGCTTGCATTCTGCAATCCTGGCACGAGCCAACCAGCAGGACTGTCAAGCGAGAGGAATGTGGAATGACGAATGTCCCATTTGTTCAAGATCAAGGTTGAGGATCGACGTTTCATATGCCAAAACGAAACGATCCATCAGTCGGACCGGCAAATCAAGACCAGGCTCGTTCTCCATCGCGGAATATGCATGGTAGATAAATAGAGAGATCGGACGGATGCATTCCGTTGTTATCAGGCCATTTACGCAGGTATGTGAATGGAGTTTAATCCTTGTGAACCTTGATTGAAGACATATATATCCAAGACATGCGACTGTGTAATGTCTCTTCTTACGCCTCTACAAGTGCAGACAATAAAGGGTCGCTTCATTTGAACGGAAACACCTGCCTTAAACATGCATCTCAAATCAGTATTGCCATTCTTTCTCGCCGCAGCAGAAGCCTGGACTCCACAGTCCAGAGGTTAGTAAATCAACGTCATCATGAGGGGGCACATACTAACTCATGTAGCTATTGCAAAGGCAAACGGTGAGAAAATTACTGAACGATGGCTTCCAAACGATGATAAAATCCGCGGCGTCAATCTCGGTTCACAATTCATCATCGAGCGATGGATGGCTGAAGAGTCATGGAAGAACATGGGCTGCAGTGCCTACAACGACGAATGGGCTTGCGTCAAAGGCATTGGCCAAGACAAAGCAAATGCTGCTTTCAAGAAGCACTGGGAAACTTGGATCACTGAAGATGATATCAAACAGATTGCAAGCATTGGCCTCAATGCCGTTCGTATTCCTGTTGGATACTGGATGTACGAGGATATCATCCAGAAAGGCGAGTACTGGCCTCGCGGCGGCATTTGGCATCTTGACCGCATTGTTGGGTGGTGCAAGAAGCATGGTATCTATGCGGTTATCGGACTCCATTCTGCTCCTGGTATCAGTTCTCCGAATGAGCAATTCACCGGTCATGTAAGCGACTATCTCGCGTCATCAACATGTACTAACCAAGTTGCAGTCCATCCCCAACCCTGGATTCTATACTGCAGAGAACTATGAACGAGCGTTCAAGTTCCTTGAGTGGATGACCAAGCGCATCCATACTAACGGGAACTACACTACCGTCGGCATGCTCGAGGTCTTGAATGAGCCTGTACGTGCTGGAAAGTGGAAGGCCGAGGCAGATGACATGATCAAGAATTACTATCCTGGCGCATACAAGCGCATCCAGGCTATGGAGGGTTACCTCAAGGTTCCCAAGGCTGATCGCCTACACATTCAATACATGGTACGTTACATATACCCGGGGACAGCCCTTATGTATGATGCTGACTCGATCACAGGGCAAAAGTTGGGGCGCAGGCGACCCAAGACAATACCTCCCAGACGACGATCTCATCTTCTTCGATGCCCATCGCTATCTATCCTTCGACAACAGAATCGCCGGCAACAAGAAAGCATATATCGAGACTGCCTGCAAAGACAACATGGGCCAACACGTCTTTGTCGGCGAATGGCCCCTATCCGTGAACTCAACGCTGAAGAACACCGACGAGTTCAAGATCCAGGGCCAAGAAACGTGGTACAAAGCTTACTGGGCCGCTCAAGCTGAGTCCTTTGAGAAAGGCGATGGTTGGTTCTTCTGGTCCTGGAAGTGTGACGGAGAGCTTGGCAAGAAAGATTGGCGATGGTGCTATCAAGCTGCTGTTGCCGCGGGTGTTATTCCCAAGGACGCCAGCAAGGCCAAGAATTTGAGCCCTTGCGCTCGTTATACCAAGTAAGGTATAAATCGTAGGCGGGTAAGCTCCGTTCTTCACTTCTATATATAGTTTGAGCCTTCTCGGCTGTTGATGCCGAGCGGGATAGAAATAGTGGCTTTGAGTATCAGAAATCTAGCGAATTGTTCCACTGCCGAAGCCATTGACCTATCATTTCTTTCTAATGGCGCCAAAGTTAGCGGATTAATTGGTGACCGTTTCCCGCTTGGCCTAGTGGTGAATCATTGGCGTTTCAGCTCGGACACGTTGCATCGTGAAACGCGGCATGTCGAGAGACTATTGGTGTAAATAACAGCTTCGATCGCTTCCCCAAGCTCGAATTTCTCTTTTGCTTTTTGTTCAACTTATAATTTCCCTTGTCAAGTCTCTCAATAGCTCTTTGTTCTCTGATATCAACGCCATGGCCGATCGATACGTCACCATTCACGAGTCTCCCAATGGACCAGGAGATTCTCGCCCAACAGCTATCCAGATCATCAAGGATGAAGGCCTAGAGGGAAAATTGAACGATCAGGTCGTCTTCATCACCGGCTGTTCCGCAGGCATCGGAATTGAGACCGCGAAAGCGCTGCATCTCACCGGTGCGACTTTATATCTAACGGCCCGAGACCTCGAAAAAGCAAAGTCGGCCTTGGGTGACCTCGCGCAAGATGAGCGTGTTCACCTTCTAGAACTTGACCTGGAGTCGCTGGAAAATGTTCGCTCGTGCGCTGCTAAGTTCTTAAGCGAGTGCCCGAAACTCAATATCCTTATCTGCAATGCTGGGGTCATGTGTACACCAGAAGGACGTACGAAAGAGGGCTTCGAAACACAGTTCGGGACAAACCATCTTGCCCACTTCCTATTGTTCCAACTACTCAAACCTGCTCTGGCTAAAGGTGCGACGTCTGATCGCGCATCACGAGTTATCATGCTAAGCTCACTTGCCCATCGTTTCGGCGAAGTCAACTTTGACAACGTCAATATGGAGGGCTGCTACGATCCCAACAAAGCTTATTCTCAAAGCAAAACTGCCAACCTCTGGACAGCTAATGAGATCGAGCGGAGGTACGCCAATGAGGGCATTCATGCGTGGAGCGTTCAGCCAGGCGGTGTTCTTACAGATCTGGGAAAACATTTATCTGAGGAACAAAAGAGTGGCCTCGCAGTGGATCCATATCTCAAGACAATCTGGAAGCTTCCGGACCAAGGTGCTGCTACAAGTGTTTGGGCAGCTGTCGCTCAAGCTTTGGAAGGTCAAGGTGGGAAGTATCTTGAGGACTGTCAAATCGTCGGGAAGTGGGATGCTTCTACTCCACTTTATGCAAGAGGATATGGGGAGCATGCGTGTGATACCGAGAAAGCGGTTAGACTATGGGATAAGTCTCTGGAGTGGGTAGGTTTGTAGACTAGTGGACGAGCGTCGAAGAACCGTCAAGAAAAGACTACAACTGTGTTTAACTACTATCGTGTTCACAAGGCGCCATGCATCAGAACTGGGGCCGTTCAGCAGACCGGATTCAAGGGCGCTCAACATCTTGGTGACATTGATCACATGAAAGCATCTCAGACTGCGAATTTCTGCCTGGTTTCTTCTAAAGTCCTGCCTGACTTGCCAATGATGTCACTGATGTTTCCGTATTTAGATTCGCTCCTCCTGATTCCTGAAGCGCTCTCGCCATTTTGGTCAAGTCAAGCAACTAAGCAGGCAAGAGGCACCCCATCTTGACGTGGAGTGTCAAAACAAACTCAGCAAAAGCAATCCTAAACTTAGCTTATGATAAGTTTTGCCCAAAGCATCATCTACACTACACTTCTGAAGTTACCAAAAGCTTTAGTCCAGATATCATCTCATCCCTCCGATATCATAGCGCACATCCTTCCAGTCCGACTAACTCCACAGCAAGCCACCCGGACGACAATGGTGAGCTGGAACCAACTGCCCCCAGAAATTCGGGGCTCCATTCTCGACTCCCTCTATCAGCAATACCGTCACAAACACATCTATGCTGCTGTCTACAGCGAATGGCGGACATTCATGGAAGAGAGAACCTTCCGCACCCTCAGAATCACCCAGCGTCGTCTCTTGGGGTTGGAGGATCCGCGTCTCTACGCCAACTGTTCGGGGAATTTGCATCACATGAGGTTGGTGTATCCGCTTCTCATGGGGTTGAAGGATTTGAGCCCACGGCCACGAGCTGCGATACAGCATCTTTGGCTCAATATTGAACTCTTGGGCCCCGGTTGCCCTGAATGTGGCGGCTATCCCACCCCGATACGCTTCAACGCAAGGTTCCCACAAGCAGAATATTACCTCTACCGACTCTTCAAAATTCTGAGCTCTTGGGACTGTACTGAGAGAGGTTTGACAGCTAGAGTTCAACGCCTACTGTTTCCAAGAACAGTCTCACTGGCTCAAGAATTGGTTTATCGGCTGCCCTGGGGAATCGCGCCGGATACCGACGCTCACCGTCGATCCAAGACGTTGCTGGAGAAAATTAAAGGAGTCTTCTATTGCGTGGGCAATAGATTCCTGTTTCCACTCGATATCTCTCGCCTACGACATGGAATTACCCCTAGCCGACGCAGTCACGAAGTTCGTTATCCGTCGTTACTGTCGAAATCGGTTCCGGCCTTCAGACATTGCCAGACTGGTCAACGCTTGTCCCAGACTACTGCATCTCCATCTCGAGACGTGGGCGCACAGCAACGCCAGTGACATCACATCCCAAAACCCGAACCCGACGACCGGCCTTCCGCAATGTCAGTTCTTCCGATGCCTTGAATGAGCTTTTTATACTGAAGGGCACTGCAGATGACTTGATCGCGAATATACACCCAAGCACACTGCGAACATTGACGGTATTTCAAGATTATTGCCATAAATACGTGCGATTTGCTCGACGGCTTTATGACCCCACCCGTGTTTATGTCGACAACAGGCGTTGGGTGAGAGAAAACACGAAACAGTTCGCCGCGAGGAATCTTGATCTCCAGGTGTTGTCGGTATCCTTTTTGGCCTCAGCGGAAGATTTCTTCTCGGATTGTCAATCAGATTGGACGTGGAAAAATCTTCAGACTATTATCCTTACAACCAGGCAGTTCAATCCCGATATCATATCAGAAGCGGTCTCGGCTGTCCTCCAAAGCGCTGCACAGGTTGCGCTGCGTATGCCGCGCCTCGAAACTATGGTGTTGTGGAATACAAAGAGGATGCGTCATGCCACTTCGTTCACCTACCGTCGAACGAAATTGTCTGCCACAATTGCTTGGTGTAGCACTATGGACCTGGACTTCGATCCCTACACAGTACGGGCCTGGGAAGAGGTTGCAAGGAAGCATGGGCAACCATACCTATGGAGAGAGAAGAGACGGACTGGAAAGGTGGGAATTATTTCTCACGGCCACGCCATTCGACTCTTGGAGTTGCCCCCTCAGGTCATTGATCCAGAGTCCCGACGGCAGATTGAGAAAGAGTTTGAGGTTGCCAGAATCCCTGGTGTCCACTGTACCCCTTGCAACTCGGGACTTGGATCCTGGATAACAAAGAGACTTGGTCAACTTAATATAAGTTTAGTATGGATTTAGTATAAATTAGTATAAGTCTAGTATGCCTTTTGCTAAGTTTCTTTTGACCCTTTATGTCAATGTCTAATATTTTCTTGCTCCCCGAGGATCACCCTGGTGTCAACCGTACCCCTCTTGTCTAACGTCGATTAAACTAGCGAATCACATCCCTCTCTATTGATCACCAACCCTTGGCGACACTGAATATCCTCACCAAATTGTTGACCATTATGATAAAGTGATCATCGCTCACAAGCCAATGACTTGGCAACTTAGGTCGGGTCTATTTCTAAACCCGGAAAACCGAGGATGATGATGCCATACCCCACCAGTAACGCGTTCGTATCCGACCATGTCGGCTCTTGCACGATATCGGGAACGCTGTCGACGGATATGCGGGGGATTTAAGCTTAAATGGCATTGGTCGCGCGATATATAAACACGATTCGCTCCCTCTTTTCTTCTTCCTTTATTCTCTCACACCTCCATCATCATGAAAGTCCTGTCAAACCTCGGAACGCTTCTGGCGCTGTCGCCTGTTGCGCAGGCTACAGGAGGACATTACAACACCGTTAAGCTTGACGGCTACGGTAGTTTCTCCGGTACTACTGTCAACAGCACTTTCACCAAGCAGAAGCTTCCTACACCTGTTGATGCTTGGCTGGGTATCGACTACGCCGCTCAACCTACAGGCGATCATCGCTTTCACCCTGTTTCTTGGCCTGACAAGTTCAAGGGCGTTAAGAAGGCTGATAGCTTCGGCAAAGCTTGTGTCCAAGAAGTCTCATCCAGAGTCCCTCTCGACTCACAAAGCGAGGCATGCCTCAACTTCAACGTGTTTCGACCCAAGGGCGTACCTCTGAGCAAGAAACTCCCCGTTCTTGTGTGGATCCACGGCGGTGCTTTCTACGCTGGAAGCTGGGCTAGTTTCGACGCCGCTGCATTCGCCGCCTCATCCAAGGTTCCCATCGTGGTAGTCAACTTTCACTACCGCGTCAACTCTCTCGGCTTCCTGCCATCTAAGCTCTTCCAGGATGAGGGCCTGGCAAATCTAGGTATTCGAGATCAGCGCTTTTTCCTGGAGTTTGTTCAGAAGCACATTGGTGCTTTTGGCGGTGATAAGGATGCGGTTACTATTGGTGGTCGCTCTGCTGGTGGCCATTCAGTGGGCATTCATTACTTTCACAACTATGGCAAGGATAATAAGCAGTTGTTTGCTCGGGCCATTCATCAGTCTGGTTCGGTCACTTCACGAGCTTTCCCAAATGATACTTATCCTTTGTATAAGCGACAGTATGATGAGTATATTACGTACCTTGGATGCGACAAGAAGAGGGGAAACAAGGCGACGCTCAAGTGCCTGAAAGGAGCAGATGTGAACGCTATCAGAAACATCAGCACCAAGCTGTATCATGACTACGATCCTCAGTTAACTTGGCCGTTTCAACCGGTACATGGCGGTCCTTTGTTCGAGAAACCTGGCTCTCAATCCGGTTATGACGGAACATTTTTCCACGTCCCGACGATCACATCCACAGTCACCGACGAAGCCAAGTATTACACTCCCGGCGACCTCGAGACCAACAAAGAATTCCTCGATTATCTCCACAACATCTCACCAGCATTAACCAAAAAAGACCTAAAAGAGTTATCAGCTCTATACCCCGATCCCGCAAAGTACAAGGACTCTCCATTCGCCAACTCCCCCAACAGCACTCAATACAACCGCATCTCCGCCGCCTGGAGCGACTACGCCTACATCTGCCCCGGCCAAGAAACCGCATACCGCGCCTCCACCGCCGGAGTCCCAACCTGGAAAGTCCGCTTCAACACCAATAACAGCTTCCCCGCGTGGCAGGGCATTCCTCACACCGCTGACACGGCTTTTACGTGGGATGAGCCTACTACGCAGTATCCCGAGATCAGCCATGTTTATCATGGGTACTTGGCTAGTTTTGTTGCGACGGGTGATCCTAATAAGTATAGATATCCTGGGAGTCCAAAGTGGCCGAATTATAATGGGCGGGAGAGGGCGCCGAAGCAGATTGTTGTGCAGCCGGGGGATACGAAGGTTGAGAAGGATGATATTCGAAAGGAGGCTTGTCTTTGGTGGAGGGATCCCGAGAGGGCGCCGAGGCTGAACAAGTAATCAGCATCACCGGTCGGGGTATTCTATAGCTTAGTATAATCCACGCTTATGAAGATGATGGATAGTTAAAGGTCCATAAAATTCCAAATGCTCTGTTTAGGCTTCTCTATTTCTATGATGCTGCTCGCTCTCTAAATTGTTCTATTCCCGCGACCCTCTGTCCCCCGTCTATGCCTTCGTAGCTTCCAAATATCTCTGACTGAAGGTATAGTCATTGTATCCCTTGTCAGTCTTCGGTGCATAAAAGGTATCCCTCTGATAAGGCGTCAAAGGAACCCCATACTTAAGTCGGTAGACCAAATCAGGGTTCGAGATAAACCATCGCCCGAACGCCACCACAACATCCCACTTTTTGTAGCTCCCATCAACAGCATCATAAACATTATCGGGGATATATCCACCTCCAACAATAACAGGAGACTGATTATCCCAGATCTCAAGAAAGTACTCAAGGCTTTGCTTCCTGTCCCCAAAGGGACTTACCTTATCTGACGCAAGATCCTTAGGTGTAGCGAGGATAGTAGCCGGGTTACCTCTGGGCTCGACGAGTGAGACGTAAGCGAGTTTGTACCCAGCCTTTTTGAGCTCGTTGAAGATGTAGCCGAATTGATCCCAAGTATTGGAGGTGTAAGCGGCCTGGTATGTTGCAAAGGGACTTAGACGGAGGGCAGTTCGCTCAGCGCCAATCTCTTCGACGGTGGCTTTGATGATTTCAAGGAGGAAGCGGGCGCGGTTCTCGACAGAACCTCCCCACTTGTCGGTTCTCTTGTTGATGGTTTCGCTGATGAATTGGTCGATGAGATATCTGGTGTTGACTTTGTTAGCACCTGGACTTATCCAGAAGGGAATGAAATTTTTACCCATGAGCACCGTGAATCTCAACACCATCACCACCAGCATCAACAACATTCCTCGCAGCTTGTCTAAACTCCCCAATCTTCTGCCAAATCTCCTCCTCCGTCAAAGCCTCAGGCGTCACATTCTTCCCCTCCATCTGAACCGCACTGCTTGACGAGTACTTGTACCCTCTCTTCTTCAAATAGTCCGGATCACCCGCCCTTCCCAGATCCCAAAGCTGTTGGAACATATAACTACCCTTAGCGTGTACAGCATCGTAGATCTTTCTCCAGCCCTCGATTTGCTCTGGGGAGGTGATGCCTGGTAGGTTGGGGACTGCTTCGCCTGTTTTGGAAACGCCAGTTGCTTCGCTGATGACAAGGGTTCCGGGGGTCGAGGCGCGGTCGGCGTAGTATCTTATCATGAGGGAGAGGGGGAGATGGTTGTCGTCGTTGCGGAAGCGGGTTAGAGGGGCGAGGGCGATGCGATGGGAGAGGGTGGTGTTGCCTAGCTTGAGGGGCTGCCAGAGTTTTGATTCAGTTGACATGATGGGTATTGACTGAGATGAGTAGGGTATAATTGTAAAGCGATGGATACTTTAGTCAAAGGAGATGCAGAGTGATTTGTGACTGTATTGTGATGATGGATTCTAGATTACAGAGGAATCGTGTCTTTAAATACATTCTTGATGAAAGACGATAATGTTTCATCGCCTGTAGATTATCAAGCGAATTTTGATGCGAAGTGGCATTCGGAGCAATAGTCAAGATGATTAAAAACTCAAATGCCCATACGAAACTGCACGCCATAGAACCCACGGCGACTAAATCACTAATTTTGCATTGAGTCCCCATAATACAACATAAAATACGGCTGGGTATGCTTGATAATCAGGGCCATTGCAGACATTTTTGGGGGAAGAAATCGGAGAATTACTCCAGGGTCCCGACGTCATCCTCCTTACGAGCGGTGACCCTACGAGCCGACCAATTGAGTTCGAATATCAGCGTTACGTGATTTGAAATCCGGCGACTTTCTTCATGGTGATTGGCTATGGCAGCCAAAGTTCAACCGAAGACCTGCTAAGCCCTACGAGCATTAATAATGCTGTCTTCATTTGCATGACAAGCCAGGAACAAGAATGGCGGGGCATGATCTTGCGATTAATAACTAGGTATGTAACTGTATTCAATTTCCCCAAGTCCCTCCTCCAACTTCTCCTCCTGTATCCCCCCATCTCCGTCTCCTTTACCGCATTCAAGCCCTATCCTTATGATAGCACAAAACCCACCCAAACTCCACAGGGTTGGTACTTATCAACGCCGGCTTCTCATGACTAAACTCAGCACTTCCCAGCTGAACACCATATTTATCTTTATACCGCTGACAAACAACATCGCCGAGCTCAGGTGATTCAATATCGGGGATGTTGATGTTGAGACTCTCGAGACGCAGCTCGGTGACTTGGTAGTTTAGAGTGGTGAGTTGCGCGAGGGGAATTCTGACGGGTTGACGGCTGTTGTCGGCCGAGTTGACGATCATGATTACTGCGTTGGCCGTAGGTGCTTGACGCGCTGTTGGTTGGGATGTTGCTGTTGTGGCGAGCGCGATGGCGCTGAGGAGGGTTGTGAAATGCATGGTGATTGATGTTGAAGTTCTGATGTTTGAGATGTGAATGCACTGATATCAAGACTACCAACTTCAATGTTCGAAGTGGTTGCTTTTATACCTTTGTCGATTCTCTTGTTGAAATACGTCAACCCTCTAATAATAGCATCGCGCCTCAATTCCCCAAGTCCCGTCTGGCCCCCATGTCGTGTGATGCACATGTCAGCACTTGTAAAATTTACGAGCCTTCTTGGCCCCGTCCTACGAATGTCGATCACTTTCTTATTTTTTCTCCGCGACCACTCAGAGGCCAGTATTCGAGACAAGTGAGCCGTCGATCATGAGAGGATATTGTCTTGGACATGAATCACGATATGGTTGGGTGGGGAGATCATCTCGAGATTAATGCCGTCTCGTATTCCCTCATAGATGATATAATATTTCGGGCTTTGTGAATTGCACATGTCATATACAGCGCTGCATATGGCTGGATGTGATGAGAGAAGACAGACGAGAGAACTTCGGTAATGTCCTAGTTGGGGTATGGTGATTCGTATTGAGGCTTGGTTGTACAACATGTGGACTTGGCATAATCTTTGTGATACTTTCAGTAGTGGGCTGCCTCCATGAGACTCTAAAGTTCATCTGTGAAAAGTACCATGAGCGCAGCATCTGCATTTCTTCAGCCCTCAACAGATCTCTCATGCTAACGCCAAGCTCCAATCAATGCTCACAGAAGTTGTAATCAATCGAATCCCAGTGAATCCTCGCCTTCTCCGCTGTCCTCTCATCCATCAACTTCAGCCGGTGCGCCCGCGCTTCCTCAACATCCATTAGGCCACTTGGCACTTCACCGCTTCCAGTCCACCAATCCCTTTGCTGAGGCGGCAAATTCGCCGTTGAAAGGATTCGCCGGTGCGGATCAACTAGCCACAGAGCGATGAAGCGTCGGTGGCCCGGCTTCGTCGGATCTTGTAGCTTGAAAGACGACACGCGGTGTTGACTACACGGGTTTTAGTAGAGGAATGGGTCCGTGGGGAAAAGACTTACAAGACGTTGGGAAAAGCGAGGAGACGACCCTCTGGCGTGTCAACGTCTCCGTAGGCTTGAACGCAAGATCTAGCGAGTCCGCCCTGTATTCCAAGATCTGTGCCAAATACCCTATCAAGATAGTTGTAGCTATCCTGGCCAGTCTTGATCTCATCATTCAGATACGAACTCGTCTGCAGGCGAAATGATAAACGGCTTGGCGTGACGTTCTCACTGTCGAAGCAGTACAGCGCAGCCGCGGTAATCTTCGCGTTCATCTCACCTTCGAGCTAAAAATAGTCAGTATAATACTTTCACTATTAGTAGGACTAAGGTCGAATCACATGCCGACTTCCAGCGGAGAACTCAGACTTCTCAGGCGTGAGTTCAATGCTCGCCATCTTGACACTGATTTGCAATCCATCCTTCTTGAACTTCTCCCGCAGGCCGTGCTTTGGCGCGTAGTCAACGTCTTCAAAGTGTTTTGGATCTGGAAGTATAGCATCGCGGTACTTGAGCCATTTCACTTCAGCCATGGTCTCATCATCGATATTGGGTGCGAGAGGAGGGAGGTCGACTTCTCGAAGTACCTAGCTTTTCCCCGTAGCTCTTCCGTACACTGCCAAAGGTCAATCACCAACCACCAAAGAAGATTGCGCTGCACCGTCAACTCACGTAGTCGAACGCCGCATCAGTGATGATCCTATCCCTAGGCTTACGAGGACCCTTCTCCAGCTTATCCTGCATGATCATCGCATACAACCCATCCTCACTCTGTTGCCGGGCTTCATCTCTCCAATTCTGAACGATCGTCTCATCAAAAACTTTCTTGTGCCAATCTGGTTCATCCGTCAACGTGTCCATGAGGATCATCATCGCGACCACTTTCACAGGCATCACCTGAGATTCGCTCCGCTTGTATTCGGGAAACCCAATGGGATAAAACGAGTACTCCTTCTTGAGCATGTAATCCCTCTTCGGCAAGCTTCACAGAGGGAGGTTCACGCCTGGATAGAGATAAGTTGATTTCGCCATGGTCATGGAATTTCGGGGGAGGAATAACTGTGACTGGGTGGGGACGAGGCAGGCGTGCAGTGAGCCGAGATGTAGTTGAAGGAGCAACAGGAGGAAGAACTTCATGATGAGAGGGGAGAATGTTGCAAAGATTGAAATAACGGAAGGTCTATGGGTATTTTAACAACTTACAGAGGGGAACGCGGGCTATTGTGATGGTGAGCACGCTGTGATGTGAAGGCTCAAGATTAACAGCCACGTGGTGCGAAGTTGTCTACCACTGCCTTTAAGGTAAAGGCAGTCACATGCGATCGACTACAAAACACATACTAGGCACGATAACTCCTCCTTACTCTCCTGGTATAGATTGAGTCATACGGTCAAGGTTATGCTGATCTTCCTTGAGCTCTTCCGGGTAGCTCGTCCAATTTGTCATGACATCCACGCCACAAATCCGATCTTGACAGGGCTTCGCGTTGATTGGCTCAAACCCTCACGTAATCACTGTCTAAATCCGATTTTCGATTCCGACTCCGATTTTGCCTTGCTTACTCCATCCAAATCATTCGACCTCAATTCTCGGACATCACAACACAACCTTCCGTTCACCAATTCATCCTCCCATATTCACCCAACTATGGAGCAGCTAAGTCCGAGCAGTCTCAGCTCCCCAAACCGCAGCCAAGCCCAGAAGCGCCGCCCCAGAAAACCCTTGAACTGCGATCCCTGCAGACACTCCAAGCTGAAATGCGACCGGGGATTACCGTGCGCTACATGCCTCAAACGAGGCTGGCAAGACTCTTGCGCTTATGGATCAAACTTTGCTGGACCACAGAAGCGAAGGAGGAACAGACTTGAGGTTGTTGAGCCGGTGCCTCAGCAACAGATACAGGTTCAGTCTGTGGAGGTAACGGAGACAGTGTCATCTCCGACTTCGACGCCTGAGCCGATACAGCAGCGATGGGATCATATTTTGCGCCGGCCATCTGTTGAGAGGAGTGTTATACCGGACTCGCCGAATCCAACTGTTACGCTGTCCTTTGGGCCTTGTGTTCAGATCACTGAATTGCTTGCGCTTTTACCGCCGACTTCTGTGACGGAGTATTTGGTTTGCCGTTATTTCGGAACACTCTCATCATTATTCCATATTCTCCATGGCCCGACATTCCAGAGTCAGTACCTGGAATTTCTAGAAGCTCCCGAGAAGACGAGTTTGTCATGGCTGGCTGTTCTCTTCGCTATCATCTCATTAACGCTTAAGACAATTGAACCAACTGATGCTGGACTCGTCGTGTTATGGCAGGACACCACCATTCCTCGCGACTTATCAGTGCTATCACAGAAGTATCGAAATGCGGCAATGACGGCCCTTTCGCAAGATCAGTTCTTGGTCCGCCATGACCTAAGCACGCTCGAGGCTCTTCTCATCCTGGTTCATATGATCTCGCATAACGAAGGACCAGAATATGGCTGGGCGCTTCTCGGCAGTGCCCTCAATATCGCCATTGCTCTGCGCTGCCACACGGACATCGAAGGACCTAATTGTATTGAGCAAGAGCGTCGCCGACGTTGCTGGGCCGGTATCCTGATCATCCACACCTATCAAGCTCTCTGCTTCAGAGACATCGACCTCACGTTCCTGTTGAACATGAAAGCGACAATGCCAGCATGGGTCAACGACAAAGATATCCAGGAACATAGTATAAAACAGTCGCCCAAGGATTCACCCTGCGAGTTTACCGATACATCGCTTCTAAAGTTCCAAGTTCGGCTATTCCAGCTTTCGACGCAAATTTGCTCGCATATTTCTGGTGACGACAAACTCAACACAACGGTTTTACATCAGTATGATACAGCTGTAGCGAAAGAGCAATTACAGTGGGATGCCGCATATCTCGTCAACGGCCGTCGGAGTATTCTTAACACAGCAGGCTATGCTCATTGGTGTATGCTCCAAACCTACGCACATCAACTCTACCTTCTTCTTCATCGACCTTTTCACAGCTCGAAAGCAAGTCACTTCCGCGCTGAATCGCGGGACAAGTGTATCAAGTCAGGTCTTGCCCTGCTCGATGTCCATCACCAATTCTACGAACTACCGCGATTAAAGTGCTATCGCTGGCTCGTCAAAGGCGCCATCAGCTGTAATGCACTCCACGGAGCTGTGGCGTTGACTTCATGTATGCTTGACATGCCTGATACCTCTGATTTGACGGAGAACATATCTGCCGTTGATGCTGCTATAACGAGAATGGAAGCGCTCAAGATGAAGAGTCCAGCTTGTTCGAGTGTTTATCGTGTTATTCGTTGTCTTCGGTAAGTCGCTCCAGACTTTTATCATCGACTGAATCATCAAAAATGGAGACTGACCTAAGTAGATCTTATCTTTCGAAACGAGATCCTGCACCGACCTTCTTGCCTGAAGACGTCGAGCTTAGGTTCGAGGACTGGGCGACCAATGTCGACTGGTTTAGGCCCGATGGAATTGACTGGGTAAGTAATGGACTTTTCATTATAGCTTGTCGGGGGCAACACTAACTGAAGTAGGAACTCTGGGACTCGGCTTACATCACTCCACAAACTGATGATGCCACGACTATGATGCCTTGATAAATTGGTAATAATTAATTTTGGTATCGTTTGCAAAGCAGGCGCTCGTCCATACCAGTGGTATAATCTCAAAACTATATGCATTCAATAAAAACCTTCCCATCTGAGGACCATCCCCGTCATGCTTCACTATATGCAGGAGGAGGAACCTCATAATCCTCCACCACAAAGTCGCCCTTGCAGTATTTCGGTGGTACACTGATACCCTCTGCCAAAAGGCTCTTGACCTCTTTTGCAGCAATGACGTGTTCCCTGACAAAGACGCCCCAGCCATTTACTGGTAGCTCTGGTGAGATGAAGAGATGTATAGGCATCGAGACCTCCTCCTCCGTCGTAACACCATTGACGGTCAACGTAACCTCAAAGTGCAAGGAATGCGTGATAGACACTCCACAGACAGAAAAGTCAGGGGAACAGTTCCTCACTGCGATTGGGAGGTGCAAGCACTGCTGCCACCGCTGCTGAGGTTCATCGCTCAACTCCAGCGGCCACTCCGTCACTATCCGCTGTCCCTCATATCCCGACTCTTCTGCATTAGACTCGTTCTCCACGTCGTGCTTTTCCCGCAAGAAAAACCTGGCTTTCGTAATCTTTGCCGCCGGGTCGAGCGGCGCAAGGTGAGCTTCGATAGGAATCAGTCCTCCGAGTGCAATCGCCCGATGTCGAATGGAAACGTTGTACTCCGCCTTCTCAGACCATTTCCCCTGCACGCTCGTCGGATCCATGAGTTCGTACGATGAGAACCCCGGTGTACGAATAATTCTCAGCGGCGAGAACGTCTTGAAGCTATCCGATGAATTCTCATCAACCGTCCAGGCTTCGAGTAAGTACGTGATACTGCATCGCGTGCAGCCCTTGAACGACTCCTCCTGATCACCTCGAATGAACAACTCAAAAGGCCACTCAAAATTCTTGCCATTCTTAAACGGCTCCCCGATTTTATCGACGAAATTGAATGGTTTCCATTGATGAACGGTGCTTTCACCCCGCTGCCATTTTACAGCCTCTTCGGCGTCAACCTTGTGATTTCTAGGCGTAATCGTTAGCTCCCGCGTCAGCCTCTGTTCGGGATGAACCTACCCAAGCCACATTCTGCTAGTCAACTTCAACTGAACGCTGGTGATGTTCTGTCCTTCTGGAATGAAGAGTGATAGCTTTCCGCGAAGATATTGGCCTTTTGCATCTTCACCGTTTCCGCTGACGAAGACGTAATCGTAGTCCGGTCTGGAAGGTTAGCGAGAAGCAGAGGATTGGAGTTGGAGGATGTACCGTATTGTGAGGCGAGGGCGGTGTTGGCCTGTTATCCTGGCCATGATAGACCGCATTGACTTTTTGGTAGACATGCTGATGATTTCGAGATGATGCTCAGTCGTGGGGTGACAGGAGGATGAATGATGAAGTCTTGGTACTTGTAGACAATGCTTGAAATAGCACCAATGACAAGTGAATCAATGCCAACTTTGCATCTGATCAATATAACCAAATGCAACGGTGAAAAAGTATGGGACCGTGGCTTTTATTAACCCCCAAAACCGCTCCAGCCAAATCCGATTTCGAAGCCATTCACATGTCTCGCTTACTCCAAATCGGACATCTCATCCCCGATAAATCGGACTTTTCTATTCTTAGTCACCGTCTTAATACCCAAATAGGAAGTTTCGTGAGTGGCGACAGAATCGGACTTGTCAGCCCCACTCGGACATAGCAATCTCATCCTCGATTAGAAATTATCAGGAAAAGTCCGTTGTAATTGTGATTGTGACGAGTGGCTATGTACGTTATACAAACTGTTTAGTTCATCTTGGCAACGACTGATCATGAGATCAAGCTTTGATAAAACGCCACGAGGTTTCTTGGTAAAATGGATTTTCATTTATTTTCCTCATCTGGAGTTTAGAATCGGAGACAAATTTCCAACAGCTTTTTCACCGCAGAATATAAATAAATATCTTGCTCCCAAATGGCTTTTGACATTTCTTCAGTATATCTTCATCACGGACCACGCAGCACCGTAAACATGCTCGACATAATATCCCACGTCCCCACGCGCTTAACCAAAGCGCTTTACATCCCAAAACATGACGACACAACCTCCCATTTCGCGATCTACGACATCTCGAAGGAATATTCCGAAAAAGTGGGCGTTCATCCCATGGGCTCGGAGAGTTACAAGGTGGAGCTATGCCTTCTTCGAAAGCCTAGCGGGTATCATGCCGGTGACAACGCTCGGTTCCTGGTAGACGTCGACGCTAGTGTTTCTATCCATGAGAGGGTTATGGGTCGAGACCCTTTGGATGCGGAGGTGTAAGTTTGATCATTGTGGGGAGAAAGCTTATACTGATAAGATTGGTAGAACATCGCCGATTGATGGAGATGGGAGTGCTACGTTGCAGATACACTCGGGAGATTCCTCTAGTGAACTCACGGCACGGGAATGTTACCCTCTGCCAGAGAAGGAAACGAAGAAGAGAATCATTCGATATCCATACATGAGTATAGATCGAGACCTCGGGGATTCACCTCACCACTGTGATTGGCAAGTTCAACCCGCTGAGAAGGGACCCTTGCGCTATGAATTGGTGGATAGGGAACGACAAGGTGATGCCGAGGCTTCGATACTAGCGATCTATCATCACCATGGCTTTGAAAGCGAGCTACCTACGTCTTACAGCCACGGAGTTCTTCTTCTTCCAGTTGACTCTGCGCCATTGTTTGACATCACTGTTGTGTCGAGTCTTATGGCTCTTCTAGCTACAATTCGCAAGCAGCCGGCGGCGAGGAAACGATCACGCTTTCGGTCTTTGATGGCGTCTTTATGAGGGTGATTTTACAAGGGGGGGGGATGATACAAAGGAGGAGTAATACCCATTGTTTCGGAAGCTCAGATTGTAGCAATCAAATAGCTATCATGAGACCATTGTGTCAGTTCAACAAACTCACTTTCCCAGCCGCGAGTCCACGAGATGTCTTGTCCAACAACGAACTCTCCATCTCACTCAACTTGTCCGCTAGTCCAAGGCGTCTCCGTGACTGAACCTCCCAGTCCTCAAGAGTCTTTAAACTCCCATGAGGACCAAAACCATAGTACTTCTGCGCTGCCTCAGGCCACGGTTCCTCCCCAGAAATAAACTTAATCCACGCCTCGCGCATCGCCTCACCAACGCGCTGAGCGCTGGGCGCGAAACTCAGATCAAAGCCTCCAAACAAGAGAACGAGGTCGACGGCGTGATGGGCTCCACTGGAAGGCTGCCATGGGTTTGCCTCGTCTATGAGACATCTGAAAACAGACTTATTTGCATCCTTGAAAGATTTCTCGAGGAGCTGGACTGGTAGCAGGTACTTGTAGTCGCTGATAAAGTCCAACGCTCCAGTTTTACAAGATGAAGGTCGGTCGGGGTAAATATGATACAACTTCTTCAGCTCGTCGCCATATTGCTCTGAAGCATCAAAAGCTTTCGCTATATCGTCTGGGTCAGTTTTCCATACTCCAGCTTGGTAAATGGCTCCCTTTCCACTCATCAGTACAGTCACTTCCAAATGCCTTAACTGAACTAACCTCTTTCGTCACATCGCTGAGAAGTAATCTCTCTGCACAGCCCGTCTTGGTCTGCCAAGCATTAAAGGATTCTTCCCATTCGAGGAAAAATGACTGAAGACCAGATCTTCTGACTGCCTCGACAATCTGACTTGCAGATGCGGTTTCCAGATCGAGCGTTTCACCCAGTTCCTCCAGCTTCGTGGAAATCGTTTCCCGAAAACTTACTACCATTTGCCGAGGCTGAGGTGGTGACAAGAATAATGAGCCAGATGATGAAATGACTTGTCGCACGCGCGCGTTTGCAACAAGATGAGCGTGACAATAGATAGCACCCGCACTCTCACCCGCTAAAGTGATCATATCCTGCACGTTTTGTTAGTCCACTGCCCTTTTACTCTTGGAATATTTTAGTACCGGGTCACCACCGAATCCTGAAATATGATCTTGAACCCACTGTAACGCCAGTTCTTGATCACGAAGAGCTAAGTTCGGAGGGCCTTCTCCGTTGCCAAGAGCAAAGACATTGAGTCGATACTGAACGGATACCGCGATCATTGGCTTTCCCAAACGAAGAGATTCGGCTATTATTTTGCTCATGTCTGGTGGAATATGTCAGCACGCGCCATCGTTTGAGCTGTAATCGTTTGAGCTGTATCCGTACCGCAAACTCCAGATGTAGCGCTTCCAAAAGTCACGGCTTGTGAGCCGCCTGTTTCTTAATCAGCTTCTGACGATAAGGGTCCGATGAGTAGTTTACCATGTATCCAGACCAAGACCGGCAAGTTTGAGTTCGCCACGCCAGGGCCTCTGTCAGGCAACACGACGTCTAGATTGGTGCATTTAAACTCATCCTCCGGTTCATCTGGGAACGTATGTTCTGGAGGAATGCGTAGCAAGTGACCGACGTCGACACCAACTTGCGGACATCGAGGTCTGATTGTTTTAGTTATTTTAGCTTTAGATTGGAAGTTGGAGGCCATACCCAAAGTTGGTGCAGTCGAGAAATCTGGGATACCTCTCCAGTTTCTCGGGCGCAGCGAATCGTCGCGGGATACGACCATACGGAATGCCTCGAAATTGAATTACATCCGAGGTCCGGAGACCCGTTAGTGTGGCATTCAACGAGTCGTGAGAGATTGTTGCGGTCATAATGTATCACGGTAAATATGATGCAGATGATGTTGTGAGTGTCTTTGCTGAGTGGATGTCGATGAGCTGAGCTATATCCGAGGTGGGTTTCCCGAGAGGGGGTCTCCGGGTCATGTGGGGTCAGCATCGCGACTCCATTTTGGAGCACCACCGGCCGGTACATCAGAAAGTTACTGAAAATGGCTTATCCATATATATAATAGCCTGAAGGCGGAAATAGCTATCCGTACCTGAGTTGATGCTCGCAGATTGCTCTTCATATTGGATTCTGATGAAGATGCATAGCGTGTCCAAAGACTACCTACAATGATGTTTTGAGCTCCATATCCGAAAAGGAAAACCCCAATAGTCTTGTTATTCTATCCGTATACTATAGACATAACTCCGGATATAGATCCATCTAATTTGCACTTCTGTTCTCCTTTATGCCCCTGTACCTGACTTATCTAATTCGGATACGATCTCAAAGGAAAGTATCCTTCCGGCATAGGATCAATATGCCAAAGCTTATCCAAACCTGCCCCAAACGCATCTGCCCACTCCTTTCTCAAGCTCTCCGGCAAGTTCCAACCTAATTCATCATCCCGAAGCCTCATCCGAACCAAATGCCGCTTCTCACCAACCCCATCGCCATTCTTGAAGCTGTCACGTTTGTGAAGAATGAAAAGGTTATTGATGAAGTGAATATCACCAGGTTTCGTCTCAATCTCCAATTGGACCTTGCGAGCTGCGCTTTCAATGTCTTCCAATGCTTTGAGCTGTTTCATGGAGATTCGTGGTAGATGAGCTGGGCGCGGATGGATCGCGTTGCCGATTAGTGGGACTCGACCGAAGTTGAGCATGATTCTGTTGCGGTGGTAGAAGAATATCGGTCTGGGATATCCCTCTTGGCTATATGGCTGTCATTAAAAATCTTCAGAACCGACTGCAGTTATTCTTACTTTGCAAAAACCCATTTCGGCTGGGAAAGCTGGCGGATAGATGCAGGATGGTGTCGATTTAGGATGTTATATACCGCATATCCTGAAGCGATGATGCATCTCCCGCCTGAGGCAGCGGTGCTCCTTGTCAGCCAGCTCACAATGTCTCCTGACTCCTCGTTGTGAAACGTCTGAAAACTTAGGTATCAGCCATGGACGCAATCTCCAAGCGTCCCACTTACGATTTTAGATGTCGAGTGCCGATGATGTTGACTGGAAAGCTCAGAAGACTTGTCGGCTATGATATGGACTGTAGTGAAGCATGGTCAGCCTGTTCTATGGCACTCTGCTGAAGTATCTTACCCAACATGTTGCCCGTCTTATCCTGCCGACCTCGAAGGTTGGCGACATACGACTGAATGCCGAGGTACATCATTGTCAAGTCCTCAGCGGAATAGTCAGAGGGGTTCAGTCCTCGAACTAACCCAAAGCCCTTTCCCTCATGAACATCGAGCCGTATACGGTCAAGGTTTACGCTAACTGTCGGAAGTGGAAAGTTCTGCCGGCAGATCAAATCCCCATCTAGGCCAAGGGCTATCCTTAAATTAGATCCTGCTATTTGCAAGGTATAGAGAGAACCTACCCTTGAAGTGAAAAAGAGCGTTCTCTACTTCCTTAACTTCCTCGATGCTGAGATGGTATACGTACCCTGACTCGTCGGAGAACCGGGTCCCATGCCATGCGCCAGGGAGGTCGATCGACTGAGGGAATGATCTGGTTCCATAACACAATTCCATTGTCTTGGGCTAAGATAGAGTGTCAATAAGAATGACAGGAAGGTATTCTTGACTGGCGAGGATGAAGATGGTGGAGTATACTGCCGCATAACTGTCTGGAAAGATGAAGGTTGAAGACGTAACGGTGCTATATACCAGCTCTGCCATGTACGATGGGGATGTATGTTTCAGCCAGGGTGACTATTTTCTTGTTTCCTCTTTAACACGCCGACCATAGATGCACGGTTATGCGAGCTTTGGAATAGAACGAGAGCAGCGATGATTCATTCGAAACGCCTCACGATCATCATACATCGACGCCATCAACCTCAGTGGTGCCAGCATTCAAGACATAGTCCCAATCGTAGCCCCTCATCTCTTCAAATGACTCCATCTGGAATGATCACTTTTTCGTCACCGCTTGCATCGCGAGGTACTTGGCTGTTGTCTCTAGTGTTAAACAAGTCAATCCTGAAGGATTAACAACAAATGAATAAGCGCTTCCCCTCTCAGCTTCCCTCTGCATGAGATCTCACTGGCTCGGAGATCTTGCTGCGCATCTTCCTGTTGCATAATGCACATGGGAGCCCTTGTAGCACATCAATGACAAGATGATAGCAAGCGCGAGAATGGAAGAGATAAAAAATGAGACAGCATAGGAAAAAGAAAGCATAGTCTTGTCTGTCACCATTCTGACGCCAGAGAAAGCCCGCGGCTTGCTTATTGCTGGGGAGACCTATGAGTGGTTTGCTCATAGTTGCATCATAGTCGCCTGAGGCCTATGAGACCCTAAGATATCGGCATGCTAGGCCTGTAAACCGCTAAGGACACTATCATGATTGGCCTATGTATGTTTAGGACTTTCAATTCTTAGAACCAGTTTGTCACTGCGTAATCAATCTAGTGAGGAAGTGTGACAGTCTGTCTCAGCATAGATAAAAGATTACTGGATGGAACTTGCCATACAAGTGTTGTTTATCCCTCATTGCCCCTGCACTACAAGATTCTCGTCACCGAGTAAAAATTGCAAAGGTTCAAGGAGTAGGGTAGGACTGGCAATCATCTCTATGTCCGTAAGTTCGCCGACGAGTATGAGTCTTGGCAGGATCGTAATCTCACGACCCCATAAATATAAGACAATCAGCCCCAACGTCTGACCACTTTTCCTTGGCCATTTAGCTTGTTTCCTCGCGTGTGAGTGCCGAGATGTCTTGGCGAGACAGTATGCAGCCAAGTCTTGATTTTTTCACTTCGTTGGACGTCTATGTCATAACCTACGTCTCATAGGATATGGTAGTTGGCGCGGTCGATGGCCTAGAGTATATGCTTAATTTTCTGGTCCAATCAGCACATCACTTGGTGATGACAGAGTACAAGCGTTAAACCTTATGGCTAGGAAATATTCCTATAGCTGACGGGTATTAGGGCGTGCAACACCGCGGCCATGGATACGGATATGAACCTCGGATAAAAACAGGGAGAGCCTTGTATGTTACCAACATTTCTTCCAGGATCCTCATCGTTATACGATCTTATCTCACGATATCTGAATCATGCCAGGCCAATGCTTTTCCCTTGGATGCAACGTCGCATTCGTGTACGGATACACAAAGCCTATCTCGTAACTAAACTCACCACGCTTCTAAACCCACTTACTCAAACACAAAACTAACCATTGAACCTAAGTGACGTCCACCTCAGTGAGGCTCTTTCTCTGGCCAAAGTCAAACCTGAAACATGAACCGGAAACATTCCCGATTTGCCAAGCACGGCATATCGCGCTACTCCGGATAATCGGCCTTCTACGCTCCACCTGTCAACCCAGGGGCCGGGTCCACAGACGTAATTCGTACCAATCATGAAGAAAGGAATGCGCGTACGGAGTGTAGACGGTGGCATTTGGCTTAATGGGGCTTCAAGTCACCCTTCTCATTAAACTCGATACTCGTTGACAGTCTGGGCACCAGCCGTGATTGGAGGATAATCGTGTTCCGTAGAATACACAATGAATAGGGTCTTTTCTGGAAACATAGAATTCGGATATAACGGGTAACTGCTTGGCTGGGCATTCGAGATTCGGGGAATATATAAGCATATAGGTAGCACGGAAAAAGAAATGTAGTAGACACACAAGATCATCACATTCCTTTTGCCGGTCAAAGGTTACTCTTTCACTACGTACATTCGTTTATTTCGTCACTCATTACATACATACATCTCTCTTCAACTTCAAAATGACAAAGCTCAGCTTCGCTCTCCTCGCTGCCCTGGCCGGCAGCGCCATCGCCGTCCCCGCCCCAGCAGTAACCCAAGCCCCGGACGTCCACGCCTACGCCAAGCGCGCCACGTCCTGCACATTCTCCGGCTCCGACGGTGCCTCCAAGGCCAGCAAGTCGCAAGCCGCGTGCGCCACCATCGTCCTTAACAACGTCGCCGTCCCCGGCGGCGAGACCCTGGACCTCAGCAAGCTCAAAGACAACACCAAGGTCATCTTCAAGGGAACTACTACCTGGGGCTACAAGGAGTGGAAGGGTCCTCTTATGAAGATCTCTGGCAACAAGATCACTGTTGAGGGCTCTGGTGCTGTGCTTAATGCTGGTGGTGAGAAGTATTGGGATGGAAAGGGAGGAAACAGTGGCATTACTAAGCCCAAGTTCTTTGCGGCGCATAAGCTTACTGACTCTAAGATTAACAATCTTTATGTCAAGAACACTCCTGTTCAGGCTGTGAGCATCAATGGTGTCAATGGTCTTACTATCAACCAGTTCACTCTTGATAACAAGGATGGTGACTCCAAGGGCGGTCACAACACTGATGCTTTTGACATCGGTTCTTCCACTGGTGTCACCATCACCGGCGCCAAGGTCTACAACCAAGACGACTGTGTTGCCGTCAACTCCGGAAAGGTCAGTACCTCCAAACTTTCCCGAGAACAACTCACTGACTTCAACAGAACATCATCTTCCAAAACGGCTACTGCCACGGCGGCCACGGTCTCTCTATCGGCAGTGTCGGCGGCCGCGACGACAACATCGTCGACAACGTGCAATTCCTCAACTCCCAAGTTGTCAACTCCGCCAACGGCATCCGCGTCAAGACCATGAAGAACAAAACCGGCAAGGTCAACAAGGTCACCTACTCTGACATCACCCTCTCCGGCATCACCAAGTACGGCATCCTCATCGAGCAGAACTACGATGGTGGTGATCTCCACGGCGAGCCCACCAGCGGTCTTCCCATCACCGGCCTCACCTTCAAGAACATTAAGGGTAAGGGTGGTGTTTCGTCCAGCGGCAAGAATGCTGCTATTGTCTGTGGAAGCTCGGGCTGCAAGAACTGGACTTGGCAGAATGTTCAGGTCACTGGTGGTAAGAAGTATGGTAGCTGCAAGAACGTTCCCAGCGTTGCTTCTTGCTAGATCGTGACTTTTTGAGTCATTGGTCCGTTGCGTCTCATCAGCTCATTCTGTGTATGAGTCTGGTACTTGAAGCATCTGGAAACCTCATTAATTTTCAACGAACGTCGGCAGTTTGTAGTCCGATGGCGTTGACACTTGATCTTTGTGTACATATATAGCATTAAAACTTAAACAATCTATTCATCAATTGTGATACCTAGCATTTTGCTCTAAGGCGCCCTGTGAAACCGAATGAAGAGAGAAAAAGTGCAACAGGCGAAGTCAACTCCAAACCACATCCTGTAACTGATGTTCCAGGACCTGGCTATAATTCCCCGCAGCTGCATGGTCGCTTGCCGAAGATTTAAGAGAGACTGCACGTCGCACCATAGAATGATACGACCGAAGGCACCGCCGCGGCCGGGACGATCATGGGGATTGGGAAACGGTCCCAGGAAGTCGGGGACGGCAGAGGGATATTCGGCTGGGCTGTGTATCGCGCCGGGAAGTACTGAATCGTGAATAACCGATGACTTTGATGATGTAATGGGCGTCTGCAATATTGAATTCGAATGCGTTGCTCATTTCGGCTAGAAATGTTAAGAGTTGAGATGATGGTGATGATGATGAAAGAAGAAGAAAGGATCCAGGCGTATGATGATGGAGAAAGGAAGAGATGCACTTGTAGTCAGAGCAGGAGAGATTGCGGTGGCACTGCCCATTTGGCTCCGAGCTTCAGCCTCGCCTCTCCACTCCTGGAGATGCACACAAACTCATAAAAGCAAGGAATCACAGACTCTGTTGTTCTAATCTTCTATAAAGCACCCGGCAGAATCTCCGTAATATTACTCTTCGCCAACTCCCTCGTCGCATCCAAAACCTCCACCATCCTCCCCCTCGCCTCCACATTCCTCTCACTCTTCATATCAGCCATCCCCATGTGTTCCAACGTCACACAGATCAATGACTCCATAAGTCGCTGCGCAAGTTCACCCGCGTAACCTTGTTCGTAAAATGCCGGTGTTTCATTGACTTCTAATAACCACGCTGTTCCTTTCGAATCGATCAGGAAGTCAATGGCGAAGAGTTCGAAGCACTTATCCAATGGTGTGAACTTATCAGCCATTGTGTGAGCGGCTGCACGTAGTAGCTCTCCTGAGATCTGACAAGCTTGATCGAAGACGCTTTTCTTCCAATCGCCTGGGAGTAGATCATCGTCGATCTTCCAAAAATCTCTCATGGACTCCTTGCTGGTGAACTCCTCTTCATCTTGGAGGGCGGTGTTGGTCAAGGATGATTTGAGACTGGGGCTCTTCCATGGAGGTTCGTAGTCATCAAGGGCTAGTAAAGCCAACATTTCGTTGAAGACGTGTACTCTTAGACGGCCGACGGAGAGAACGTAGGCCCTGACGTGCCACTTTCGACCATCGATAGGTGATATGTTAAGGATGTATTGCTGTGCGACAAATTCTCGAAGAAGAGCTGATGGGATGCGCTCGTTTTCGTCGATGACTAGATCCTGTATCTTGTTGCTTCCCTGGGCGGAAAGTTTTCCAGTTGCTGTGATCAGGGCGTCTAGCGAATCAAGTCCAGGTGCCGACAGACTCGGTTTGAAACCCTCAGCGTAATCGTCGCTTTCGAACTTGGTATCCGGCGTTTCAGCGTCCTGTTCGCTCTCTTCATCCTCTTCAGAGATCTCGGCAGCGAGTTCAAGATTACTGGCCAGTTCGTCTATAGTGCTAAATATCCGAATCCCATGGCCGCAATCAATCATGGCGGGTTTAAGAATCCACCAATCTCGTTCCGACGAGTCCTTTGCCTCGTTATCCTCAAGCGAGTACAGAAGTGTCAAATCATCGGCGGCAGCCAGGGCATCCCCAACATACTCGCTATAATCAAGAGACAACTTCACAGTCGCGGGACTATGGCCCTTGAGGACGCTTTCAGGTCTTTTCGTGATCCAGTAATCCACGACACTTGCCATGTGGTCTTTTCGAGCCAACGCATCGCTGTTGGGATAGGCGTTGAGGAGTCCATGTTTAGCTCTGTTCAGTACTGCGAAGTGATGGTTCAATTCCCATCCGTTGAGAAGCTGATATACAGTATCCGCATCCTTTGGAATATTGGTGAAGTTCTTATGGTAGATGGCATCTGGTACATGTCGCTTGATGCATTCCTGTACGTGGCCATCCAACCAAGGATTGGCGCTGTGAACGTAAACGTGCATTTTTAATATGGGTTTGGGTAACCGTTCAGCGAGTAATGAAGCCTTCTTCTGGAGGGAGAGCAGCTTGATGAGGAATCGGTAGGCGAGCGAGTCTCGATTCCATAAGGTCAATAACACTTATTCTAGGAACAATCATCAAGTACGTCCTTGATTGATGAGGGGACTCGGTAGAGCCAAGAAGAGGTGACAGCTAAAGCCTTTTAAACACCATGCTCATGGCCCTTTTGAAGAAAATATTTTGAAAGTGATTGCCAAGAGAACAATTCGTGGTATTTACTAAGATTCTCCACTCATTCAAACATTTTGTTGATGTTCTATTGGGCGTTGCGTTGTTAAACGTAAGTAGCATCATGAAGTTCATGATATTCTTCAAAATGCATGATCGGCGTCGCGCTCACCGTTTCTTGTCAGGGGTCACGCCAGGGCCCAAATCGAGATCACTGATGTTTTGACATGTTTTCTCTGGCCCGCCTGAGTTAATAGTTAAATGTAAAACTTTTTTCTTGTGCGCTTGTCATGTTCTTGGTGACGCGATTTGAAAGGTTGGTTCTTGGCGCTCATGTTTAGGTATTTTTTCTTTTTTCTCAAGTCTAAATAATCTTATCTCTCTCAACTTTTAGTCTATCGTAAATGGTAGATGTCTAAAATTTTATGCTCCAAGGCCGTGATTCTGCAGACATCGAACCCGTCATGACAGCGTGCTACTTCTAAACCCAACCTTCAACAAAGGAAAATGTCCCATTAAATTTAAGTCGCTTGATTCCTATTCATTTTCGACGCCTCATTTGGTCGTATCAAAACATCTTTAAATGAGCTTCTCTTTCCCGATCGATCGGAAATTGTCGTCGCATCGATGCCCGAAATGTTGGCCTGTAATCATTTCTTGTACCTGATAACCTGAACAGAGCCTCGTGGTAGCTATCAAGGTCTCCGGTATCCTCGGAATTGGAGCTTTCAGACTCGTCGTCTTCTTCCAGATCCAGAAACTGCTTCTCAGCTCCAGTAGATATGGAAGCATCGGCGACAGGGGATGGCTGTTTAGGCTTTGATATTTGGCACACTTCGTCGTCTCTCCTTCTCTCCTCAAAGGGCGACTCCCTTCGATTGGGAAGTTTGGATAACCAATTTTGGACTTTTCCTTGCGGCTTCTGTTGGCTGGGAAGTACCACTTGGCGAGTATTGCTGACTTCACTATCGAAATAGCTGGTAGAGTTGCCTTGCGGTTTTGTCATGACGTATGACGTTGAGAACATATGAAGTGTCGGCGCTACATCACTGTAGGGCGACTCGACGAGGCCAGGACTTGTAGGCGTCCGTGATGAACCCATAGAGAAGCTTCGTTTGTGATAAGACCGAGAAGCATCATCGGCGCATTCGTGGAGTGTGAACAATTGCCTGCTATATCCAGGCTCAATCGTGGTGATAATGTGAGGTAGTGGCCGCTTATTACGCAACGACGTTGTGCGTCGCGGAAACTTTAGAGGAGCTGGCACAGCCTCACTAAAAGAGGAGTAAAAGTTCTGGTGTCTCATTGTGATAATATAAAAAATGACGATATTTGTCAAGGAATAGCTATGGATTCTTCCAAGACTTTAAGCATCTGGATGACGATTCGGAATGCCCGTTATGAATTATATTAAGCAGCTTATCCCAGTGCCCCGACCGTAATGACAGTTGGCACATTACCAAGCCGAGCGACTACTGCCGGGCTGAGCTAACTAACCTTGGTGAAACCACTTTTGCTATCAAAGCACGGATAGCGACATATTAGGGAGTTTTTAGCGCACCCTGATATGTCAATTTACGCTGCATAAACGCCACGCTAATCACTAAGCCCAGTGCAAGGTGATCTGTGAGCTGTCCCAGAACCGCGGATTGTTTCATCGCGTGACCGCGATACGCGGGTTGTATTATCAAGGAGAGAAGAGGCTGGGCTAATTTCAGGTCGCTCTGGTGATTGAAATGCGACAAATGTGTCCTTTTAAGAATAGAGGATAATTAGTAATCTACGTCATCTCATTGAGCCAGTATTTTTTTACCAAAGAGAGAACAGAGACCCTTGAATGTTTATTAACTAGATCCTCACCCTTCGAATGTCCTTCTGTTTTATTTTACTGTACTAAACTGGCGATATCTGAAAGCATGACTTGTCATCATGCAGTCACCCATTTTACCTCCTTTCTTTACAGAAACCCAGACCTCAGAAAGGAGCATGTATATGAGGCTCATTTTCAGTGAGTATCGTGTTAAATTCACATCACGCTGAGGATCCTCATAGAGTTAATTCGCAAGCGTCGCATTCTGTTCCGGCTACCCCCGTGAAACACGATATAAAGTCTATTGCAAGCTTGGTCTTGTCTCCGGGCGATCTCGTCAACTCCAGCAGGGGAATCCTTGCCGGGGAATGGAACTCTCCGCCCGGTAGAGGCTACGTCAACTCGACATGACATTCACAAGTCGAGTCAGAATCGGATGACTCTTACGTAGATGCTTCCTCGGAGAGTTCATTCCAAGAGTTATCTATAGAAATACTTACTGGCGAAGGTTAAACTTTGGCCTGCAAACACAAATGATTGGATCGCAATACTCGTTTTTCTGCATGAGACGTGTAGAGCAATCAAAACTTATGGACAGAAACACTCATCATGCTCATTCAAGTAATTTTCACGTAACTACCAGTCTGTTTGTCACTTGTTTTGGTTTGCCTTTTATTATCTCCCACATCCCGAAGTGCTACCTAGAACGTTGACGCTTGACCTATCGAGGTCTAACTACCGAGCTATCATAAATCCCCCTGATCTACTCCGTACCTGCCCATAGATCTACATGCCTCGGCATACTCTCGTTAATTACCAAGGCCCATTGTTATGCCGATTGGGGAGCCCGTAGGATGACAACCCCGGGTGCACGGGTCCGAGGTTCACCGTTTGTCATGTGGCACGGACGACAAAACACCAGTCACGGAGAACGGATGATTGGCTGGAGTTGTCTTGCTAAGCAAGTTCTGGATTGTGGCTTGGTTCTAGACTGTTCGTTTGTTATTCTCTCATCATTCGAATGCTGTGCACCGTGGATAGGGGAAGGGAAGAACGAGGCAAGCTTGGCTCAGTTATGGATACTCAATCCTCCAAGTCGGCAATGTTTGTCTATTATCGAGTATTCTAAGTAATGGAAAAAAATAATACTGCCACAGAAATAATGCTACAGAGTCGCTACTTTTGAATGCACATAAACTCACTCGTGAGATCTCGAAGATGCTACCAGACTAATACTTCTACGGGCTTCCTTTTCCAAGCCCCGAGGGTACTGTCGTCGCATCGATGGTCGAAACTTCCGGTCAGCTTTTGTAGCGAAAGCGGAAGATGAGTCCATTTGCAGCAGGGTCAGGTGGTATGCATCGAAGGCTGTTGTCGCATCCGTCGTGCCATGTAGTTCAGGCCTTCCATAGTCTACATATCCGCGGGTTGGACTTGTAGGTTGGGCGTTTTCATAGCACGTGTCTAGAAAGTCCAGGTAATTTAAGAGACCTTCGGTTCCAGAAATCGACTCTCTTGTTTGTTCGGTATTAGTCGTTGAGGAAGATTCGTCCCCGGCGCTTTCATCTAGGGCCTGCAGTACGCTTTAGGATCATCCTCTGTGATATTTGATGAGGTTGGTAGACTTACATCAACATAACTCACATCCAGCCATGGAATATCCGGGAGCTCTGAGACCCACTGATGTACCCGTTGATCAAGGCTCTCATGATTGTTTACAAAAGTTCCAGTGATGTCATCTGGTAATATGGGACGAAGCTGCCCGCGGGCCTTCGAAGTAACAGATGAAGGCGAACAAATATAGAGCTGTGAATTTTGATCGTTGGCTAGTGATTCATCGGAGATGGCGTGATATGAAGATGTTGACGAAGTTTCACAGGAGAACCTCCTCTTCTCGAGGGTTGCTGAATCCTCCCGGAGACTTTGCTGTACAGTGAATGGCTGAAAGTAGAAATTGATGTCGTCTAAAGCCTCCAAGGCGCCGTTGATGGTTGCATCCATGGCCAAGAGGGTTGGTTGGTAAGACGTATGGTCAAATGTCCGAGGAACGGACATTGTTGAAAGCATTTGAACGTTGGAGCGATTGATGGCGGGCTGGACTGGTTGTATCTTGGAGCTCTTCTCTTGGCTTGTTGTGAATTATAAATAAGAACGTCCGGCCTTTGCGTGGTATAATGATGCCCAACTACAAGGCCTCTGCGATGGTCATAGCACCAACGGTATTTCGTTCGAAGCTAAAATCTGAAACTTGTCGGAGATTGTTGACATTGAACTCACGCTCTGTTGACGGGTTTCCTGATATGTCATCCTGCAGCTTAAGTTGGTCTGTTCTTGGTAATGGTCGCGAGCTGGTAACCCCAACGGTCCAACGGTCCACCTGCAACCCGATAAGCGATGGAAAATCAGCCGATTCTTGGTATCAACTAGCCCCTCAAAGAACACGAGAGATGCTAAACGGAATAAAGCCACAAAGTCTATTATTCCTTTCTTATTACCTGACGTATTACTAGACTTCACCGGATTTGAGGCTTGTTTGCGTCGTTAAATGGCGGGTCTAATTGGACGCCAAAGTTGACGTGGCATTCCGCTATGCCGCGATGAGAAGGTCGCGTGCTAGGATGGATGTGCCGTGGTCCAAACTCTATTTAGCCCAGTGTATAAGAAACCAAGCGTCCTGGGATCTTCCCAGTTACTTTAGCTTTTGGAGCTCGTGCTATCGGTCTCGTAACTTCTTAATACAGTGAAGGAAATCCTTTGGCGTCTGGTGATTTTGCCCACACGATGAGCAAGTTATCATCACAAAGACAGGAACGGAAAGTCGCTTCGTAACCGACCACCGTCTGCCTTGCACAACTATACCGTCGATTGTTAGTCACATATTATGACTACTGCCTGGTTCGAGGCCACTTCACAAAGAAAAGATGGGGTTAGTACTACAGGAATGCAATTTCGCAGCTTGGCTTTCTGGGGAAGCTCTGCGTCGACTCACCGGAACTTCCGGCCCGTGCCGCAGATCACGATACTTCGAGGTTGTTGTAGGAATAGACGTTGAATTGCCCCGTAATAATCGGCTCATTCCGGATGAGCACGCACTGATATGTTTCCTTTTGATTACAATGAGCAAGTAAAACGCACGCACATCTTCTCACCTCAATATCTCACCGAGGCATGTTATCGGTCCGACAAGAAATCACCATGGCTGGCCAGGATATCATGATCGATGCCACCAAGTTCTCTGTGTTGATTTAAGGGCTCAGCAATAAGTCTTAACTGCAAATAACACAAGATCGAGCCACAGAACTCAGGCCAGCGCTTTGAACGGACTGTGCGTGTGCTGCGGGAATTTAATATCCTGATTACTCCCCCGGCTAGCAGGAATTACGAGCCAAGTTTATTAACAGGGAGCTTTGTTACAGTGGGGGGCAATAAGTATGAATACCCTTTGATGTTCTCTCACACACACTTTAGCCTAAAAGGGGCTAT
>JAAOAK010000441.1:0-17068 GCA_013396175.1 Fusarium denticulatum | reverse complement strand
GGAGGGAGGGAGGGCTTGACCATACTTACATACGGATACATACATATGGGGTCCGGGGTTTGCACCCTCTGATCCCTGCCAACTATAGATTTACTGTCGACATCGTGTTGCTTCTTCTGTGGTTGATCCTTGGCCCTTGGAACCCTTGATAAGGCACGACATGACAAGACAGACAAGTGGAGGTGATAAGCGGCTATGTCTAAATCTTGATTGATAACAGCCTAAGGCCAAATTGTTTCCCGTGTAATATTCTTCAGTGCATTTGGAGTCAAAAATTGGTTGTTCCAGTGGGAACTCAACGCCGAGGTACTGTTACGGACAGCACAAAATGTTTCCTAAATACCAAGGGAATAAAGAGGTCCGAGGACTGGAAGGTTGGTTCTTGGTTAAAGTTCTACTCTTCGTCCTGGAACTTGGAGGGGATGGATATCCCCCGATTGGTGTGATACACGGCCGGCAAGGTTACTAGTAGGCAAATGCGGAAATACATGTATACATACATGTACTGGAGGAGATTGCTATCAAAAAGGAAAGGCTCAGTTGAGACAAGAGAACCTCTGTGGCCACCTTTGCACCGAACAATGCGGGCACCTTATCTGGTATGCTCTCTTCTCTCATCAGTCTTGTTCAGCTTGACCTACGAGCATTGCAGAATCAAGCATGCATCCATCCACTGGCCTTGACATGCTCGCAGCAAGCCATCCTTGGCCACCATCAACTCTTGAGACAAACTGATCACTTGTCAAATTCACTTCATGTTCCCAGAAGTACTGTACGACGTAGTAAACGGGGGATATGACTCGGCCCGTTGTCTAGCCTGCGACTCAACATAGCGCATCCATCCATTGGCTGGTGGCTGACGGCGGTTGCAGAACCGTTGACGACAGCTCTTGAGAGCTGGATGGTGATGTTCCTTTTGTCCATTCATACCGATGAGACCGCTATTTGCACGGACACTCAAGCTTGGCCAGCCTTTCTCACACTCGGTTCCCTCTGTTCAGAGTCGATATCAAGCAATGCCTTGTCTTGTCTTTAAACGCAGTCGCTGACGTTCCAGACACGTGCGTTAATGACACTCTGTAACTGTCATGGATGTCTTCCACAATCTCACTCACCGCGATCTCGGGCTGATTAGGGACCACACCACGATGCTGCTTGTGCGTGGCTACAGTAGGACAAACATGGTCCCCGGTACACCTGGCCGTCTTCCGCCGCGGAAGCATGCAACAGTATCTACGGCACACGTTCGTCACAATTGATGATCTTGTTTCCTCTTTAGAGCGGGCACCAGTAGTGGCCAGCATTGTTAAACCCTCAACACTCGTGAAAGCCGTGATCACGAAAAGACTCATTTTCTTCCGGCAGCACGCCTTCTAGCCCCCCGTCTCCTCTGTCAGAGGCATGGTGTTTTGCTAGCCTGGACACGCATACAGGGTCCCTGTTCACGATCTTCCAGGACGACCCAGCAAGTAGACGCCGCTATTAGACCCTTGATAGCGCGCCCCGCGAACAAGCATCAGGGCCCTCAGTGACGCCCCATCTGTGCATGCAAGACGCCCGCCTGTTACAGGCTCGTCCGCCAAATATGTACCAATTCTGCTTGGTGGTCCGGCCTCGGCCCAGGCACATGGCGACCATCTTGCTCTCTTGAGCATCAAGGGCTGTCGTTCTGCCGATACGCCATTGCCATCGTGCTAAGTCCTGCAGCTAGTTAGTTTGCGATATGACAACACCTAACGGAAAGCTCCTCGTTTCCCACCGATAGCTTGTTGCTTCCTGACTGGGCCTTCTCCCTCCCAATTCAAACGCCTCAAGACGCCGCTCCACCTTGGCACTGAGCATTTTGATGATGAGCGCACGCCCTTGCCTCTGATTGCTCTCGATCCGGACTCCTCTGGCGAATTGCTCCGGAGGTTACTGGCGAGGAGTGTTATCTACTTAAGGGGTGGGAACCCGTCTTCCTTTGGCTCAATCCTCCTCGATCCAACGATACATAGCCGTGAGCCTTTCTACCTGCCCAAACCGGCTCAAGCATCAGTGTCAAACAGCTCGAGGATATCGATTCTTGTATACTTCTATATCTTACACCAATCCACCACCTAGGCACTTGGCACTTGGAGCGCCTCCACGAGCTATCCTAGGCCCTTACCCCCACGCGCTGGCCGTCTCCCACGTTTCCATCTCACTCCACCAGCCAATCCCCTTTGCTGTATTTGCCCCAAACGGCAACTGATCAAGCCATCGCCCGACCTCAAGTCTCCATTCTCACCAACATCCCACCTTTATCCCACGCTTAACGGCTTCAAGCGTTGTTGTTGACAGCCATGGCCCCAGTTGCTACGGGAGAGACCGCACCAATGCATCCACCCGGTGGTCTATCGAAGCCATTGAGCATCAGTGCCTCTGTCTTGCATGGTCCCCGCGATCTGCGACTGGTAAGCCGACCCCGACAACCTCTTATAGTTGCTGTTGTTTCAGCCCTACCCGAACACTTGGCTGACTTCCCGCGTTGCAGGAAACAAGGACCATCGAGGCTCCAGCGGCAGGCGAGCTTCAAATCGCTATCAAGGCAACTGGCATTTGTGGTTCAGATGTCTCCTACTACAAGAAGTTTGCCAATGGCGATCTCTGTGCCTGTCACCCACTGTCACTAGGCCATGAATCGTCAGGGGAAGTTGTTGCTATTGGTCCTCAAGTGAGTGGCTTCAAGCTGGGCGACCGAGTTGCTCTTGAAGTTGGTGTTGCTTGTGGAAACTGCGGCATCTGCCGTAAAGGCCGTTATAACCTATGCAAAAAGTTGCGTTTCAGAAGCAGTGCCAAAACCTACCCTCACTACCAAGGCACATTGCAAGAGAGGATTAACCATCCCGCAGTCTGGTGCCACAAGTAAGCTCAACACGATATTCCTGACAGCCTTGGTTACTGACTCGAATGCAGGTTGCCCGATAACGTCTCCTTCGAGGCCGCCGCCCTCCTCGAGCCGCTGTCTGTAGCTATCCATGCCGTGAACCGTGCCAGGCCGGAGCCGGGCTCCACTGCCCTTGTTATCGGTGCCGGCACCGTTGGTCTTTTGACTGCCGCAATGGCTCGTCAATCAGGCTGCACATCGGTTACAATCACCGATATTGATGCCGGGCGTGTCAACTATGCCATAAAGTGCGGATTCGCAACTCATGGCTTTGTTACCCCCCTGTCCCGTTTGAACTCTTCAAACTATTCTTCTGGAATCTCTACACCCGAGACTGGTATTATTACTCCTGCCAGCACCTTTTCAACCGCAAGCCGCTTCGATGGAGCCAAATCATTGGCGGTGGATATCCTTGCTTCATCAAATCCTGCCGGTACCTTCATGCTTGAGGAGGATGAGGATGGTGTGGATGTCACATTCGAGTGCACTGGAAAGGAGGTATGCATGCACACGAGCTTATATGCCACCAAAGCTGGCGGCAAAGTAATCATGGTGGGCATGGGAACTCCTATCCAGACCCTCCCTCTCTCCGTGGCTCACCTCCGCGAGATTGACATCCTGGGCGTATTCCGGTATTCCAACACATATCCCACCGGCATTCGACTTTTGTGTTCCCAAGCTGCGAACCCCTCTTCCTGCAGCCTACCCTCGTTGGATGACATGGTGACCCACCGTTTCAAGGGCCTGGATCAGGCACAACGTGCATTTGAGCTAGCAACACGCACCAGTGACGACGAGGGCAAACTTGTCCTGAAGATTGTTATTGAGGCATAAGATCTTTCTCAAAATTGCCTTTTTACGACTTATGAATGATAGACAAAAAAAGAGATCCAAAAAGCTACATCAGTGGCGTACTTCACAGGGGATGTGTAAATAGATTCTCGTTATGAAGATATCAGACACTATACTGGTAGCTTGGGGGTTTGGTTGGGTTTGGTTGGAGAGATAACAAGTATGATTTGAAGTGGCTTAATGGGCTAGAAGAACGGTTTGGCAAGGAGTTCGTCCTAGCAGACATAGTCCACGATATTAACAGGAACACTTGCGCCCTATCTTGACTTGACACACGAAGCCGGGATATCTCCACGAACAACTGGACTCGTGAACACGATATGGCTAACTAGTCTATGGTTTAATTCATGTCTAAAACACGATTTGAAGTTGTAATCTATCTCAAACACCAAACGCCTGGCTGAATGTAACTAAGTAGTTTCTGTCGAACGCGTCATCGTGCCTTCATCCGTATATCTAGCAATCTCAAGCCAGGAGATCGCCAGCTCCACGAATGTTGTAAGCCGCTGGGTCAATGACAAAATCCTGTCCGGGGCCAGGAGGAGCACCACGACGGTGCGACGCCTTTGCGTTTTCGACAACATAGAACTTCTTACCAACGTCACGGGCCTGACCCACGCTCTGGACAATGCCGTTGAGGAGTCTCACCAGGTTAACGTCGTTCGCCTCATGGAGCATCTCGCGCTCAAATGCAGCTCTGTCCGAGGGAATGACGAGGTCTAGGCGGCTGACGAGGGCTTGGATCTGGCGAAGCACTGTCGCTGATGGAGTGGTATAGTCGGCGTCCATGCTACTGGAATCGGCTGTGTTCCCGTTGATGTACGAGGGGGGAAGACGCTCTAGGTAGGTGGTGAGAAGGAGTATCCGGGACTGGAGCATCTTGATAGCGTTGGCCTTTGCTGTGAGGGCAGCAATTGTTTCGTCCTCTTCCGGCGTCAGAGCAACTTCATCATCCTGCGCAATCGCCTTGTTGTGATCCTCATCGTGGCTCTCTACTAGTCGGCGCTTGCCTTTGCCATTTGACTCGATGGACAAAGAGGGCTTGTCTTCCTTTTGTGGAGCGGCAGCAGCGTTTCCTCCTGAAGCAGCGACGTAGTTCATGCTGATCATCTCTGTTTCGTCGGTCTCAACCGAATAGGGTAGCTCTCTGAACTTGAGCTTAAGAGCGGGCTCCCCGTCATCCATCTTCTTGTCCTCTCCATCGTTATCCGCCTTTGGATCGTCGACTTCATAATTGCTTTCATAAATAGTGAGTGGAAGTCTGCCACCGACGGAGTGATCAAGGACCTGTTCCGGGTGGAATCCGAGGAGTATGGCTGACTCGTTCCAACCTTCGAGAATCTGATTGTGGATTGGTAGAATAGTTGGGGTCGGACCTGAAGAAGGTAGGAGGGTGTACCATCCAACGAGGTCGAGGTGTCTGTCTTTGTGGACAGTGATCACTAGTACAAACTTAGAGGGAGATGACGATAGCATGGACGAGTTTACTGACTCTGTTCTAACCGTGCGCCGAATTTCGTGGCATCGAGGAGGTATCCACCTTGCACACTGGGCTCTTGTCGGGTGTGAGCTTCAAAGGCGTGCTCGACTGTGATTTCGCGACCATTTTGTTGACCTAGTAAGACGCCAATGATGGGGCCTTCCTGTTGGCGAAGAGTATGCCGTGTGATGTAATCGGAGATGGTGAGGAGCACCAGCGGGTGAAGAACAGCCTGAAGCTCGGAACTCTTCTGGTTAGAGAGAAGAGGGTTGGCGGGGGTCGAGGCAGCCATGATGAATTGAGGCGAAGACGCTGCGGAGCGTTCAATGTCAAGTGCGCCGTGGAAATTATGTGGTAAAGTTAGGAAGGGGTTGAGATTAGTGTGTTTGGTACTTGAATGAAGCTATCGTTAGCTTTGGTCAAGGCGGCGTTGGCGTGAAGAATGATGGAGATGAGTTGGTGGTAGACGGATCATGGGGAATAAAGATGCCCCGCATCCATGCTAGGCTGCCAGAGCTCCAGGGCTACCTGAGCTAATGGAGAATTGAATGTGGGGTCTGTTCCGTCAGTGATAACAGATTAGGTCAGCATTCAATTTCCGTTCTAAATTCGACATTGGCGGCATGTAACCCTGGATTTTGCCCGCCGGTTTTATTTTAGAGTGACATGTCATGATCATACAATGAATCAAGTTGAGCACATGTGGGTGCTTTATGCTTTATGCTTTGTGTGTAGGTAAGAGCTGATATAATCCTACTGTCAGTTGGGCTATTTATGGTCTATCCCTCGCCGACATTGACGCGACCTCGCTTAGCTGAGCAGATCCATGCCTGTGCCCGTGTCTGTGGCTATTCATTCCCATGGTGCTTTGATCATCATCCAGGAGTCGAGATCCAATCCATTTGATACACCAGCTGCTTTGTTCAAAACCGGCTCGGCGCAGCATTCACCAGCGGTAAAATCGGCCATACTACCTTAGTAGATCCTGGGTTGGTTCTTTGTACGAGAACTCAACAAACGTCGAATCTGATGAATCTTGTCACCAAGTACAAACCTTTGTTAGTTAACTCAAAAGAAGCTTTCAAGCTTGAACATCTCCACAAATTTTCAAGCCGCTCAAGGCAAGATATGCAAAATGAATGCAGATGCAAATGCAAATGCATCCATCCATCCAATGCAGGCATCTCATTTTGGCTCAGACGGGCGATACCACCGGCACGTCTGTTTCCCTCTGATTATTATTGTGGCTTCATTTTCTTTCTTTTCTCATACACCCGAGTCTCAGGTTTCCCACATTCCGCCTTTCTTCTTCTTTCTTCTTCTTCTTCTTCTCTCTCTTCTTTCCCCGCCATTGATTTGATTTCCGAGATCCATTATTATCCTTTATTTCCTTTATCTCCATCAAGATCGTCGTCCCATTGTCTCTTTTCTCCCCCTTCACCTATTTCAGCCCCTCTTCCTTCTCGGTTGTCTCTCTTTCTCACTGGCTGGACCATAGCTGGATCTTTCCGGCAAATATCAAGCACTCATCTGATCTGAAATAGTCGCACATCGCATCTCTTATCTGCCTCGAATCTCATACTCAATCTCATTCTCTAATTCTCCGATATCCATCGCCCAATCCAATCTTCGTTGCCGCCTCCAGGTTTGACCAACCTTTGAATTTACTCTCCTGTCTCGGGTGTCCCACCCATATTATCTCACCACTCGCATTTTCGGACACACCCACTCAGACCATGATCGCCGCCTATGGTCAAAGTACGGACAAAGTGGTCCGCGTGTCGACGGCTTCACATCATTTGAACATCACAACGCCTGCTTTCTATCTGCAGCAACCCACGACACACCCAGTCATGCCGTCTCGTAGTGGGAAACGTCCTCATTGCGATAGCATCGACAGCGACTCGCCTGCGCCGAGCAAGAAGTACAAGCAAGCCACCTCTTTCACTTCCGATACTTCTTCAACATCGACAACGTCGACTGCTAGCTCTGTCGACTTGGATTATCCTTCAATACAAACACCACTCAGCACTGACACTCTCATGCCGGCCTTCAAGAGCGTGCAATACGACCGTCCCACCTACCGATCACCATCACCACAGCCACCATCACCCAGATCGCATTGAAGCTCACCTCCTTAAAGGTGTTACGAAAGACACGGCCTCACATTTTGTTTTGATAACATTGGATACCACTTTGCATCCCTCGGCATAAGCTGAGGGCACTCTTTTCGGCATCAAGACCAAGAATGATTTTATATGTTTGTCATTTTACGCGGAACACGAAAAACACCGAGCCTGGACCTCGGTTACCAATAATTGACGTGTCTAATTCTCGGCGTTATACACATAGAGTGGAGGATTTAAAGTGTCACGGTAGACTCTGGTACATAGACGATTGGAATAATGGCTTGGGGGCATGTTGGGCTCAGAAGTCCCGTGCCTATTAATGGCAGATGTTGATAAGTACTATGTAGTTCATAAATACGCAGTAGTCCCCCCGTTGTTGGTACAGACACACAAACGCCAGATCCGTCTCGTAATCGTCATAAATCATTTCAACGCATCTTTGTCGTTCAATTCATCTCCCACCACATGACATCCTCTTCCTGGCAGTGCATGCCGATTTCGAAATTCCGCTCCATTGTGGTCATGGAATTCTCCATGACCAGAAGCTCCACACGCGCCATGGCTGCTCCATCTCCTGTTTGTTTGGCCGCCATGTACTCGGCCATGAGCTCGGCGTGCCGGCTTTCGTAGTCCTGACGGATACGGCGCCTCCGGGCCGCCGGATCGCACGCTGCGCACGTGTCGTTGAGATGTTGAATTTTGACATTGGGAGTGCATGGGCGAGAGTTTGTGGCCATGCCACATGTTGTGGTATAGTTTGTGAATGTGTGGCCGCAAGCCATTGTGGTCTTGATACTTGTGCACATGTCGATTGCGATTGAGTTTAGGAAACGTTCGAGGAGAGGAGGGAATCCCTGATAATTCGGCGCAATCGCCTATTAGCTGTAAGCCAAAGATGGCGGTCAAGAAGTATTACAGAGGTATTTGATTTTTGAGCGTCGTGGACTTTGAGAAGAGAAAACCCTCACGTTGAAGGCATCCATTTACTTACAAATCTGTCCATGATAGAAATATCAACTAACTTCCAAGAATTCTCCAGGCTATGCCTTCTTTTTGATCCTTTCTGCGATCATAGAGATGGGTCCCCTGTCCAAGTCGTCTCTGGTGGATGTCGCATGATGATCATGGCACAAAGGCTTCACCGCCATCCTACGCCTCCCAAGTGCGACTAAGAAGTCCAACAAAGAATAGGCCGCCTGGTGTCGAGAGCGGCTGGTGCACGGTGTGATACTGAAATAGCTAATCGGATTGCATCCGAGTCAAAGTCAGTTGCCTGTTTGAGGTATTGAGACATGAGTGTACGCTCGTAATCGCCATTATCCTATTCTAATCTAAATATGAATTGTACTATTTGTTTTACTTTTGTATGAGCGGTCTTGTTATATGAGGGGAGTTTTCTTTACTACTAGCCCCACCAAAATTACATATCCAAACGTCTCTTATATCCATCACGACTCTTCCGGCTTTGACTCTTGAGCAGCCTCTGGCGATGACTCGGCCTTGGGCTTGATGCTCTTCCATTCCACACCAAGAGCACAAATCAACTGGGCTAAAGTCAATGCCAGACTCACAAAGAATATCCGCGTAATGGCAATGTTGTAGGCGTCCTTCACCAGGGACATGTACTCGGCCGGAACTATCTTGTTTAGTTCTGTGGCGCCTGCATCGACAATTTTCTTGGGCGTGAGGTTGGGTATATCTGATAAGTGTTTCGCGAGAAGCCCGTTAAGCACAGTCTGCCCAACGGAGACAAATATGGCACCACCGAGTTGCTGCGCGAAGAAGGTGATCGAGATTCCAATGGGGATATCCTCCTTGGGAAGTGTTGCTTGAACAGCAAGGCCGGAAGTCTGCATTCCAAGGCCCAAACCAAAGCCAACAAGGAATTGATAGGCAATCCAGTGCGATGAACCGGTGTCTGGCTTGAGCGTGGTCAAGAGCCCTTCGCCAATGGCCATGATACAGGGACATATTAGCATAGATGGGACGTAGTAGCCAATACGCTGGGTGAAGGCAGCAGAGATGATACTAGCTACGACAAGGCTTAGTACCAACGGGATCGTATAAATGCCCGAGTCGACGGGTTTGGCGCCCTTAGTAGCCTGGACTAATGATTTGTAAGCGTATGTTATAAACAAAACGAAGACTGAAGACAGGGGCTACTTACACCACAAGGGGAGATAGTAAACGACAATCATCATACCACCACCAACAAACAGCATGGTCCATGCACAGGCTAGCATGGTCCTCTGAGTGATGACCTTGGCGGGAACAGTTGCGGTCTCGGGCATCTTGATCTGTATGAGAGCAAAAATGAAGGCTGTAAGAGCGAAGAGAACGAAGAGGAGAATCATTCGCCAGTTGCCCCAGGGGTAAGCCGAGCCACCCCACTGAAGGGCCAGGATGAGGCAGATCATGGATGGCACAAAGAAGAATGTTCCGAGGGGGTCTAATCGGGCGATATGCCTCAGAATAGGAACAGGCTCGTGCTTCTTGGGTGATATGTGGAGGAAGAAGAAGAGGAAGACCGAGGCGAGTAATCCTACAGGAAGATTCATATAGAAACACCATCGCCAAGTGGCATGCTGAGTGAAGGCACCCCCAAGAAGAGGTCCAATAACGGACGAGATGCCAAAAACCATGCCAAACATAGCTATAAATATGTTAGTCGCTCGCCTAGTCATGGAGGGGAGAGTTGTAGACTTACATTGGAACATTGGTCGCTTATGAAGAGGAATCATAGGAACAATGGACATCATCGACCCAGTCATGATGCCTGCTGAGCCAATGCCAGCAATAGCTCTTCCGATGATGAAAGCAACAGAATTGGGAGCGGCACCACAAATGGCAGAGCCAATCTCGAACAGCAAAATACAGACAAGGAAGGTCGTCCTCAGAGGGTAGAATCGATAGATACGACCAAAAATGAGCTGAAAGGCAGCTGTTGTGAGCATGTATGCAGAACCATACCATCCTATGTCGCCTAGACTTTGGAAGTCGTTTGTGATTTGAGGAATGGCAGTTGCAATGATTGTGCGGTCGAGAGCGACGAGAAACATGGCAGCAAAGACGGAGAGGATTATAAGCCAGAACTTGAGCGTTTTTGGTTTGTAGTTCTCCTGAGCTTCTTTGTCGAAGGCTGGGCCATTGGAACTTGACTCATCTTCCTTGATGTCATTTGCTGACTCTTGCTGGTTGCCTTGAGGTGATTGAGGTTTCTTATCTTGTGATGATATTTTGTCGTTAGGCTCGAAAGGAATTTGCGGTTCGGCTGATGAGAGCGAGTTGAATGATTTGCAATCCGGAGCATGAGACTCGGTCTTGTCAGGGGGAGGCATGGTTGAAGCTGAAGCTGAAGCTGTTCAGCTAGAGATGCAGGGGCTTATAAGATGTGATGTTATATAGCTTATTAGTATTAGTATATCTGTAGACGTTGGAAAACACTGGGATCTGGTGCTGCTGAGCGAGATGAGGCTTGTTGAACAGGACATTTTGCTAGATATATATCTACACTACAAGTAATCATCGGACGGACTGAAAACCGAGCCATTCAATAAGTTGAAACTAGCGGCAGGGCCTAGAAGAGACTTGCACACAGAAAATGCGCGTGCTCGGTCAATACTCATCCTAATAGAGACAATTACGAAAATTGACCCGAGAGAAGTGGTTTGACGTAGAATAAGGGTCCCGAAGGCGAAGGGGATCAGTTATAGGTCGGATCCGGAGACCACAAAGCTATACTCGATTGGGAAATCAAAGTCGCGAAGGTGCCAAGAGTGTCCCCTCCCTCGGGACCGACGGACATGAACTCATCATGAGCAACACTCAAACTTGACAACTCTCGGCCATTCTCTTGTCTACTACCCGAGGAGAGTCTCCCAATGGTACCTCGTCTCTTCTTCATTTCGCCCTTGGACTACACGTCTTGACCCGCCCCTGATTGTATCTGATCCGCTCAACCTCAGCTTCAACACCCATTAACACGCAAACATCGAGGGGACCAATCGGTTCAATCCTACTTACGATATCAAACCAGTCTGTCATAAAAGAGCACGGCCGCCAAGTAAAATTCAAGCTCCCGCTCCCGTAGTCTCGGGCCCGAGGATCGCAAACACGCCATAAAATAATTATCCATCCAGCACATTGCAACGTCCGTTTCCTCTTCTGCAGATCTGTCCTGTCACTGGCCACAAGCTGATGGATGGATGCGTTTGCAGGTCCCTGACTCTGATCCCTACTTATCCACAAGCTACTTTACTGTAGATAGGCAAGTATCTTACTGTAGGGCTGAGAATTCCGACAGTCCAGTCAGTCAGTACCTACAGCTGAAAGAGACTTGCAGTTCTGGGAACCCATGAGAGTCTCTCAAATTTGAACAAAAACGCCTCTTTCTGGGGCCTGCCCCCGCTCTTCATTCGCCGCCACGTCAACACCCAATAACGCGCGGCTGCTGCTGTGTCTTATTGTCTCAGCACACACTCGCCCGGGCCCGGAACCCTCCTTTGCCGTCGCCTGTACCCCTTGCCCGGTCCCGTGCAGGTCCGGGATAGGATACCCACTCCGTCGGAGTGAGATCATCCGGCGATTCGGTCCTCTGACACGGTTACTGACTGGCCATGCCCTACCCAAATGGCATTCCCGGTGTCCCCGGATCGGCCCCGCAGCAGCAACAGCAGTCTCAAGCACAGCAACCTCAGGATCCTTCCGCCATCAAATTAACTCGAGGGACCAGCTGTGTGCTTTGTCAACAGCGTAAGGTCCGCTGTGACAAGAACAAGCCGTGTGCCAACTGTGTAAAGGCCAAGGTTGAATGTCGTGTTATTCCACCCCAGCCTCCTCGACGCCGAAAGAAGCGTCTCCAGGAGAAGGACCTGATCGATCGGCTAAAAAAGTACGAAACCCTTCTAGCGGAGCATGGTGTCAAAGTTGAGGCCATCGGGCATGAATTAAGACCAGACGCCCCCCCCGGTGAAGATGTCGAAGAACTTGAGAACGATTTTGAAGGCCTGAAGACAACCCCTGAAGCTAGTTCATCCCCTGCACCATCTAATTCAGAACAACGGTATGCATCCTACAGACAAAGCATGTCAACGCCCCTCGAAGTACTTGTGCTCACATGATTATAGGACTGGCGGCGGCGCTTGGTTTTCTTATCATAAGGAGGTAGGTTGAGTTCTCCTCTCGCTAACTGCAATCGTCTAATATTCAACTTAGTTTCGAGCCAGTGAACACATGCTGCAAGATTCCTCTGATGATGAACCTGAAGTAGGCTCAAGTATCCATCGTGCCTTTGATCGAATGTTTGACACTGATGGGTTTCCTTTCATCATTGGAGCTGCCCCAGTCCCTATTGCGAATCTTCATCCTTCCACAATACACATCTTCCAGCTCTGGCAAATATATATCGACAACATTAATCCCCTGCTCAAAATAACACATGTTCCTACAGTTCAAGCACAGATCATAGAGGCGAGCTCGGATCTCGAAAATGCACCAAAGAACATCGAGGCTCTGATGTTCTCCATGTACCTCATGGCGATCACATCGCTTGAGGATGCAGACGTTTACAAACGGTTCAACGAGACCAAAAAGGAGCTCCTAGCAAGATACCATACCGGTACGCAGCATGCGCTGACGAAAGCCGGGTTTATGAGAGTCAATGATCCTGTTCTCTTGCAGGCGTATATTCTTTACCTCGTAAGTTTGGCCTGTGAATTCTTCTGCGAATGCTGTCGCTTAACTTTTTCTTAGTTTGCTGTTCGATGGTTCGTTGACCCTCGCCAAGTATTCTGCCTCATTGGTCTAGCTGTCCGCATTGCCCAGCGGATGGGATTTCACCGAGATCCAGCACAGTTTGGGCTGCCGCCATTTGAGGTTGAGCAGCGTCGCCGACTGTGGTGGACCCTTGTGGGATACGATCGACGGCTTGGAGAGATGGCAGGATCAACAGTCACTGCTCTCTCGACTGGTGGTGACTGCAAGATCCCCATGAACGTCAACGACTCGGATTTACATGTTGACGGTAAAGAGTTACCCACACCACACTCTGGACCAACCGAGATGCTCTTTTCTCTTACGAGAGTCGAGCTCGCTATGGCGGTTTCAAGCGATAGTAATCGCGACAGCTACAAAATGAACAATACAGACAAGAGTCCTGCTGGGACACCCGCTTCCAAGAACCAAGCTACCATCCGTCTTGCTGGTCAAGACGGCCCTGCCTATACGCTCGATGGTTTCTGTGCACACATAGAAGGCACTTACCTGAGCCAATGCGACCCTAAGATCCCCCTACACTTCTTTACCCTTACCATGACTCGTCAAGCTATGTGCAAGATGCGAATCATTAGCTTCCTCGTTCGAATGCATGGCAATGACGACAATCTGCCCCTCAAAGACGTTGAACGCGACAGCCTCTTCTTACAAGCCACGCAAATGATCGAATACGACAACGTCGTCCAGTCATCCGAGTCCCTCCGGCCCTTCAAATGGTATTCTATGCACCACTTCCCCTTTCCCGCTTACATGTTTCTTGTCCAGGAATTACGCCACCGCGTCTCTGGCCCAATGGTAGAGCGAGCATGGGATGCCATCGAAAAGAATCATGACCTCCGTGGACTTCTCAATAACTACCACAATCCTATGCATATGGCTTTTGGTGGTCATTTCATCAAAGCCTGGGATGCACATGAAGCTGCCTTGGTAGCTGCTGGTAGACAAGTCCACAGGCCAGCTTTCTTAGGACCTTTGCGTGAGCGTGTAGCAGCTCGCCGGCGAGCAAAACAGGCCAATCGACCTTTTCCAAATCCTCCCCAGCCTCCAGTCGGCGTCCCGCATTCTCAGGTCACGACGCCCTCTTCCAGTGGGTTTGCCCCATCTGTTGGCCACATGACGCCTGGAACTGTACACCACGGCCAACGTGCAAACTCGGGCTCCGTTGCCTCCAGCGATGAGCCTGGTGAGATGGACTGGACTTATATGATGTCTGGTTACAACGACACTTCAAGTTTTACCCCCATGGGCGGATTTGGCAGCTTCAGTGGTGGCTTTGGCGGGGGTATGCCTGGTATGCCACCTGGGATGGGAGGTATGGGGCGCCCTCCGACTGGTAATCCTCCAGGTGGTCGTATGTATGGTGGGAATTAAGGCACCATGAGCAGTGATATGATATGATATACGAGCGCCATCGCTCTTCTGTTTATTTGCTTTGCTCCTTCCAAGTGGAGTTCTTTATCTTGGATGTTGTTTACATGATAGTATTTGAACATGATACAGTATACCGGTATCTAACATTCTATTCCCCCTATGTTTCTTTTCCTTGGCAACTGCGTCACATGCAGCTCACAATCCTAGCTCGAACTAGAGTACACGAATGGTCCCAGAGGCACTATAATCACAAGAACAGTTTGGTCATGCTGGCATTTGTAACAGACTCAAGACGCTCTCACATCAACTTATCCCCGAACCTTGAAGAATGCAGTGTTCTGTTCATGATTTCTACTGGGCACGGCTGAGGACCACAGATCGGAAGCACACTCGACCTAGTCAAAAAAGGTGGCTTTTACTCATAGAAGACCGCTAATGTTTTGCTTACTAGTATAGATAATATGTCAAGTTCAGCCTCAAATAACACCGCAGAACAGTGGAGGCGTTGCCTGTCCCATCTTCACCTCAAAGTCGAGCCGATAGCTGTGCTAGACTGTGCATGGAGCAGAGCTGAGAATATGGTGTGGCGTTTCAATTCGCCATGCAGGCGTTTCCCAATTAGACAACCAGCATAAGCCATAGTAGAACAGTTAGCTTATATGGCGGGGCATTGCTTGCTTTGTGTTGCATTCCTACAACTCTCGAGCAGCATGCGAGGTGACCCTACATCCATACCGCCCCAGTCACCAAGGCCAGATAGGTAGGTAGGTTAGCAGTCAGAGTACTGAGGTGTCACACGTTCCAAGTGGGGATAAAAGCAGTATGCAAGCTGGCAGGTTTGAGTCAGTCTCGGTCGGATGTCCGTTCGCATGAGAGAAATTTTGTAGGATGGCCATTTTGCTAAAGATTCTTCAGTGGCCTATTAAAGTGGCTTCTGCGCCCAGCAATCAATCCAGTCGAGTTGTGCGTGAATGCGAGTGTTGTTGAAGGTTTCGAATACGCTGTGCCCAAGCTCATATGCCTCTTCTTCTGTGACTCCCATTATGTCCGGACGGCCAAGCATTGCCGTGACCCATTCCTCGAGGATGTTTTGGGTGAAAATTCCCATTTCTCTCATTTTTGCCTCCTGGTGCCACCGGCCAACAGGTGTGTATGAATGGCGTTCATTGACATTGATAAATCCAACGTCACGCAGCGCTTCAACGATCTGGAATGGAAATCGTAAATTCCAACCATATATCGTGGTAAAGGGGCCCTCGACAAGGCGGTAGAACTGGTTCATCGGATGATCATCCCCGGCAGTACCGTCAACAGAGAAGACAAAAGGAACAATTTCGTGGATTTCAATCCAAGCACCAGGCTTCAGCTTTCTAGCAGCATTGAATGAGCTGGGGATACAGACAAGTTGATTTTGACACAACTTACTCAAAAGCTCTTTCCAATAGCTGTCTCGGTTTTCGTAGAGTCTGTAACAAGGCTCTGACATGAATTAAATCAGCATCTTCATATATTCTTGTCCATGGACGATTTTCATCCTCGAGGTCTTCTACTCGAAACTCAACGTTGGGCGGCGTCCAATGCGGTTGGATGGGTGAAAGATCACATCCTATTACCCGTGCGCTGGGAAAGTTTTCTGCGACTAAAGTAGGCTCATTGTCAGGCTCAGAGCATCGCAACTGAGACGGAAAAACTGACCGTCTTGTGCCCACATGCCAACACCTGTACCAAGATCAACAATCTTTTGCGGGTTGTTCCCGATAGGAGCCAGAAATAGCTTTCCGTCGAGGAGATAATCCAGGTACAGCTTATGCTTCAAGCCCTCACGGACCTGCTCAGCATCGTCGTTTGGTAGGCCATAACGACCACATAGAAAGCCTTGATATCGCCTAACAGATTAGCATTCATGGACGGGGTGTAACAAGGATCAGCAACACACCTTCCATGTTCATACGAGTAAAGTTCCCTGGTATTAACTGAAGTAAATTCCGAGGTTGCTATTGAATCCCCGTAGTCTGACGTTGGGTCCTCTTCTGGGTCTCTGTGGTCCATCGCTATGAAACCTCTGCTTCAAGTCCCCGTTGAAGGATCGTACTCGAGAAGAGAGGGGTTAAGTGGGAAGGAAATAGTATTTGATGTGAATACATGAGCACTTGGCAGAAAAGCAGCAGGTAGGTACTGTAGCAGCAAGCTAAAAGAAGGGCAGACTGATAGGACAGGCCTTGGTAGGTCAAGCATACATACATATGCCGGTGACAGATACCCAGACCTTGTCCCGATGGTAGGGTACGTATGTCGCAGGGGAAGCCTGTTCAAAGACAGGGGATGCTAACACTGGAAAATGATATGTGACAGGGACAGTTGAGAGAAGTAAGCACGCCAATATCGGGTATCGACCAAACCAGCCTGTATGATGGGGCCTCGTTGAACGAAAAGTTGCACAGAGCGTGACAAGAGTGACAAGACCCAGCAGCCTGGACTGTGTGGAGGGGACTAACCGAGTAAATGGTCCCAGGTAGCCAATACGATGAGAGAACGGCCAAGGAGGATTTCCAGAAG
>JAAOAK010000440.1:0-44123 GCA_013396175.1 Fusarium denticulatum | reverse complement strand
TATATGTTATTAATAAGATATAATTATAGATATAATATACTATTATCTAAGGTAGAAATTTAAGCTAAATCAGGAATCGGGCGTTAGGGCAGTAAGTTATCTAAAAAGCTTATAAGGAGATATGCTAACACGCAAATCCTGAATCAGGACCTTAGACCTTGGCCTCAATCTGTTCAGAATTGGTCTTCTCCTCTCGCAGATCAGCACCATCGGCATTATGGCGGAACTCATCATCCTGAAGTCTCAATTCCTCCATGACAATCTTGTTAGCCCTCCAGATAGGCTTAGTCTCAAACAGCTTGTCCATCGCCTCAAGAGGAACACCCTTAGTCTCAGGAATGCAAAAGTAGACAAAGAAGACGGAAATGATCATGAGAGTGGCGAAGAAGATGTATACTCCCCATCCCCAGGCGTTGAACATCTGCTCGGTGAAACGGGCGATGATAAAGTTCCAGAACCAGTTGTTGGCGGCGGCGTTGGCTTGACCCAAAGAACGGGTGGTCTGGTCGAACATCTCTGAGTTGAGAACCCATGGTGTACCGTTCCATGAGGGTGAGTAGAAAGCGGTCCAGAGGTAGAAGAAGAAGACAGCTGCGATGCCACCCGAAGACATTTTGGGTTGCTCTCCGGCAGCGATCTTGGCGTCGTTGTTGGCGATCTTGATGTAAGCGCCAATGAAGTACATGCAGAAAGCACCGCCACCAGCACCAATCATGAGAAGGTTTCGGCGACCGACGTGATCGATAAGAACGAGAATCCAGATAAAGGTGATTACCGTCTTGACAACGCCAAAGATACCGGTAGTGAGGAAGCTAGTGTTGGTACCGGTAATGCCGATACTTTTGAAGACAGTGGGGCTGTAGTAGTTGATAGCGTTGATACCGGAGCCTGAAAAATGTTAGTCACTGAAGTGAAAACCTAGATGAGTGTGCTTACCGTTCTGGAAGACAAAGAGAAGAGCACCAAGGAGGAAACGCCATCGAACCTTGGCCTCCTTGAGAGCAGCAAAAGGCTTCCAGAAGCCAGCGCCAACAGTGCTGTTGTACTGGTCGATCTCAGCATCAATAAAGCCAATCTCCTCAACGATGTAGATGTCCTCTCGGTCAAGGTTTCGCATCCAGCAAAGGTTCTTGATAGCTTTGTCGCGCTTGCCCTTGGAGAACAGCCATCGAGGCGACTCAGGAATGAAGGCGGCACCGATAAGGAGAAGACCAGCAGGGATGAGCTGAACAGCAAACGGGATCAGCCAGACGTTCTCGTTCTGGCCAGGGGCATAAGGGAGATGCTTGTTGATTCCGTAGTTGATCCAGAAACCAACGAGACCACCGGATTGCCATCCGACTTCGTAGAGACCGACAAGACGACCTCGGACAGCGGGAGGAGACAATTCTGAGATGTAAATGGGTGTCATGTTGGAGCATCCACCGACACCGATACCGGCCAAAACGCGTCCACCGATAATAAGGCCGAGACCCCGGTCTCCATTGGCACCCAGCATCATACCAGCACCGACCATAAAAACAAGAGTGAAGAGGATGAGAGAGTATCGGCGACCAATAAAGTGACTGCTGGCATAGGCGAACAGAGATCCGAAGAAGGCACCGGCCTGGTACACAGAGACAATGTTCTGCTTGACCAGCGCAAGCGCATTAGGCTCATAGCTCGCAAAGTCGAACTCCTCCTTGAATGAGGGCAGAGCGAGGGTCGTGCCGATGAAAGCAGAGTCGTAACCGATTGTGCAAGCAGCCATTGATGCAATGGTGGCGCATGTGTAGACGCGCCAGTTGTAGACGGCCTTCGGCGTAGGCCGATCCTCTTTCAGAGTCAAGAGGCCCATGATTGCGGCGTCTCAGGGTTCAAACTTGCTTGAGAACTGTTGCAGCTTATGGGGAGATAAGGTTACAAAGAAGGTTGTTGGAGAACTGGAGAGTCAATCCCCAAAACCCCGGTGGGGGGCCAAAGATTTATACAAGTCAAGTTGGACCCTATTGCCCCTCGTCTAGCAGAAACCGTCTCCAAGAGCTAGTGTGCCGCTGAGCCAGTAAGGGCCAACTCAATTCAACAACCGCACAATTGCTTCTCCAGAATTGGGGATCCAGTCCGGGGTTTGCGGGGTTGGATCTGTGGAGGAAGAATTGCTTCCGTCGTTGTCATTGTCTGTTTACCGGCATGCTAGGGCCTCGTATTGCTGAGATAACGTGTCGAGGGACAAAGACTTTTCCGCAGTGCCACATCCTGACTAAACTGTTCTGGGCTTTCTGCATCAACCATGTGGCCGCGGATCGAACCTTATTTCGTCAGGAATGGGGAGAAATTCTCAAGCGCTCATCGTTTAGCACTGTGGTCCCAATTCACACGGCGCTGTCGGGATTATTCCGAGGTTGATTGGACGTATTTGGCCAGCTCCAACACACCTCGTCAGCAAAACGTAGCATTCTCCGAGGATGAATGGATACTGCGGCTGGGATGTTGTAAGGATCTCGACCTGAACAGATGTGATCACGCTGTCAGTCTGGGCAGCTATTACGCCCCATCAGCCAAGACATCACAAGCAGACAAATAGGGACAACTTGGGTGAATATGTATCCGTGCAAATATTGATTAGATTGCATTAAATCATGTCCCAAAATCACCTTGAAACATCTCGCCCAGATCACATCCTGGCGCAAAGCCCAAGTTAGTCATAAACTGAGGATCCACATCAATACCATCCGCGCAGTCTATGGATCCAAGCTCATCCAGAATTGCGTCGTAGTCAAGGAGTTGACTTGGCATCGAGTTTTGTAATGATCCCATTTGTCCATCGAGAGATGGTGTGTGGAGGGTATGAAAGGTCAAATTGGGTGTCAGTGTGTATAGAGACTGTGAAGTAGCCGGGCTACGGTCCGCAGCTTGATAACGTTGCCGTTCGTATGATAATGCCTGTTCCTCTTTTTGGCGTTGCTGCATTCGGCCAAGCTCGTGTTCCAATTCCCCGGATGTGATAGGGGCAGGGTGGTCTGTGTGATGCGAGGGATGAGTGGCGGTTGATATCTCATCCATAAATGATGGGCTCACTATTGGGCGACGTGACGGATCCACAGAACTAGGTGTATGCTGGTTGCTTTTAGGGGCATCTAACCCTTGATATTTGAGCTTCCAGCCGTCTGTGAGCGATCCCATTGTCGAATTCCACTTGACTTGGTCGTGTTCTGGCATTCGGTTCCCATGGCCGTGGTGCTTGACTATTTCCATCAAGATGGCTATGATTGGTGGTGTCCCACCTGGTCCAAAGTTTTCCAGACACGACTCAACAACCTCTATGAAATTAGATAGGAGAGACGGCCGATGGCCTGGCACCAAGTCTAAGGTGATTGCCAAGAACATGCCTTGGAGCAGGTATGCTGATGGCACTCTCGGCGTCGAGCCACCAAAGATGAGGGAATTGCAAAATGAAAACCGAGCGTCAAGACTTCTGACAAGGTCTTCTGGGGTGATTCGTTGGGAATTGCGGTCATTGTATAGCCTTGCATCCATGCTGGTACCCCAAAGTCTACAGAAGGCAAAAAGTTGTCGAAAGGTTGATAGTGGTGATGCGCAATCTGGTGTTGATTCTTGTCCATCATCCGCCGCCTTTCCGAATCCCGAAAGCGAATTCCATGGCTCGTTCAAGTCGAGAGCTTGTTCTATAACAACTGAAGGAAGGCTATGTCGAATTCCCGATGTCACTTGCGGTTGGCCAAGACGTAGTGAAGCAAGAGAATCCAGGATAAAGCTTCCCGCTAGCACCCTGACTTCGTTATGATTCAGAGAAGCTGCGTCGCCTTCCTTTACCGGAAACATGTGAGATGCTGTCGCGCGATAATGCAAAGCAAGACGCGAAGCCCTGCCTATCAAGATCCATGCTGTCATCGTCTTCTGTTGGCCCATGAGTACTAGCGAATGAAGGAGGAGTGAGGAGATATGCGCCAATTCGAAGGTTTCGTCGTCGGAGGTTATGAGCCGTTGCGCGATGGAGTAAATTTCGTTGGGAGAGAATCCGTTGTGTCGTGATGGGTTGGAAGAAGCTGCGTCTTGAAATGAAGAGACAGCAAAAACTGCCCAAAGCTGAGCGTGTAGCGCCGACGAGGGGTTGGCTTCGATGACAAGGCCCTCTGGGGGATACATCAAAGCTGTGCGTGTGATGATTCCAGGCTCAATAATTGGGAACCAGCTGTGAGTGTAAGACATATATATGTCGACCAGTCTTTTCCAGTGTGGAGGCAATGTCAGCTTGGTAGGTAATGATGGCTGGTCTGAGTTAAAGTTGTAAGATGCCGCCGGGATGCTCGTCTGTGATGGATTGACGCCTTGTATCGATAGTCCGGGTGATGGTTTGCCGTCGAACAATTGTGCACCAGTCGGGCTGCTATCTTCAGTTCCCGAGTCGTCTGCGGATGTATCGTTCTGAGGCGTCTTCTCATCCGACAGCAACCTGCCAATGTCTTTATGAACTCGACTCTTGCTCCATCGTCGGTAGAGGCGATGGCCAGCCTTGTCCTTCGTCGCGAGGATGCGGGTACCATCTGCTCCATCATTCTGTGTAAGGAGACGATGAAGAGCTCCCTCACAGCCAGGAACCTGTTCAAAGAGCCATGCCAGCGACAACTCAATTGTGCGTAGGTATCCCGTCTGCACGCCTCTCTTGCGGGACGCAGGGGTGTATGAGCATGGCCTGTTTTGCGCGGTGCATGTTCCACAGTGAGGACGGGCGCCATCGCACTTTTCTCTAGCAGTGCGACATGAATCACAGGCAAGGGAGACTCGTTGACGTTTGGCGGGAGCTGTGGTTGCGGGAGCGCTGGTAGTATCCGCATCGTTTTCGCGTTTCCTAGGCGGCATTGCTTGGTTGTAGATGATCAAAGAATGAATGAGCTGCCTGCGCCGCGAGGCCAGCAGTCATGACGAAATGAAAAGAGAGATGAGGGGAGAGGAGCTCTAGCAGCAGCAGTGTGAAGAAGGATCAATGCTTGCTGGTATGACGATGATGTGGAATGGAATTGTATACGAGTCCCATGTCAATAAAGCTCAGCTCAGATACGCGATTCCTGTGCCATTGTCATGCAGATCTGTCTCCCATGACTGAATCTCAAAGCAACAGTGCCGGACAAAAGCAATACGATGCGATGAGACGTGATGCGGGGAGAATCTGGGGCTCTAGAATAATTCTGTGTTGCTTGGGGATGGTCTGTAGGTTCCAGCCTCCAAGTTCCAACCGCCGAATCACCACTGATGTAATTGGACAGCGGGCTCGGAGTGGGTCGGATAAACGCTTTCCCGACCAATCGCCTGTCGCTTGCCCCGGATTGTCTGGTGGGGGATCTACCGAGCTTCCTCGCCCATCGCCCACCCACTTCACAACTGACAGTCGGACTCAGCGCTTCTCGACAAGCCCACATCACCATTCTCCCCTACCCAACAAGAAGATCCTTCTCTATAGCCTCAACAACTGCGATATCCTGGTGACTATGGCGCCTTCTTGAAACATCGCTCGTCAAAAGAGTCCGGACACATGCAGCACGAAATGGCAGGCGTCAAGAGGTCCCTGGGGACCTTTCTTGGCCACGACGATACCTTGCTTCGACCAAACGGCCACAGCCGACCGAAAACCGTCCACCACAATCATGGAATTCCCCGCGATAACCTCGATGATTCGACACCGCAAGCACATTCTTTTAAACTGAGCGATGTACTCCAGTCTCAACCTCCATCGCGGGCTACTTCTCGAGCCAATTCGAGAGCCAATTCTCAATCCGCGGCTCCGTCAAATACGGACCAACACGATGGACTTACTCGAACGCCCTCCCCAACCTTTCCTCCCTTGACTGGGCATGTCCCTGATTTCAGTCCAGACGCGTCAATGATACTTGTGGGTATGCGCGGAGCTGGAAAGTCGACATTAGCTATCATGGCATCCTCGGCAATGGACCGCAAAGTCATTGATTTGGAGCCAGCTTTCCAGAGATCCATGGGCCTGTCGAGTGCCGCTTTCAAGTCCAAACATGGGTCTTCAGAGTGTTACACGCAGCAAGCCAAGGTCTTGCAGAGTATTTTACAGCGACATTCTACTGGCTGTATCCTTGTTTGTTCCTGGATGGAGAGTCGCGTGCAGAGTCTCCTCCGAGAGTTTGCGGCTACCAACCCTGTTATCCACATTGTCCGTGATTTTGATGCCATTAAAAATCATCTAAAAATCCGCGACGGTTCCAAGGTCCAGAGCTTGCTCGATGTTAGCAACGCCATCTTCAGGTCTTGCACCAACTTTGAGTTCTTCAACGTCACAGAGAAGGCTTCCAAGTCGTCGCTTTCTCGTGAGTCATTGACACAAAGATCGCCAGCTCCATATTTAACGTTGAAGCATGTTGAGCGACACTTTCTGAAGTTTCTATCTCTTGTTTATCCCGCTGGCACAATACCCTTCACAGATTCTGCATTCCCCTTATCGAGGATACCTGCGGAGGAACGCAACTTTACCTATGCCACCTCCATACCTCTTTCAGATGTCATCAAGGATTCTGTTGATGTCGAAGAACATGTCATCGGAGCAGATGTTGTGCAAATAGTTGTACATGATCTGGCTGAGCATGCTGAGCAAGGCACATTGACGTCCGAAGCCAGCGGAAAACTGCTTGCCAACATTACCAAAGGCGTTGGTATTGTAAGGCGAAGCACTATTTTACCCACAATCCTGCATCTATTCCTACCTCATACAGCAAGCGACGAAGTCTTGCGTGTCTACCTTGATCTTGTTCACCATTCTGTACGTCTCGCACCAGAGATGATGACGGTCGATCTTCGACTCGAAGACGTCCACATCTCACGCATATTATCTGTTCGAAAGAGAACAAAGATGATTGGCAATTGTTTCATCACCACAGATCCTCCCTCTTGGGAATCTCCAATATGGATGTCGTGGTATAAGAAGGCCAACAATTTAGGATGCCATCTTGCTAGATTGATTCGACCTGCAGTTACTATTGAAGACAATTTCCGCATTCACTACCTCAAGACATCAGTTGCAGCTCTACAGGGGCCCAAGATCCCACTTATCTCTTACAATTCTGGCCCTCTTGGTCGGAATTCGCAGGCTTTCAATCGTATTCTTACTGTTGTCCGCCCAGATTCGCTGGAGCGGGTGAATCCCAGGCCCCCAATAACGCCATCCATTACCACGGTCGGGGCGACAGAAGCTCTCTTCTCGTCTTTTGTATACGACCAGATGAAACTTTACGTCATTGGCGCCAACGTCAGCTACAGTTTGTCTCCTGCGATGCACAAAGCAGCATTAAAGGCATGCGGGTTGCCCCATACCTACGAGCCAGTGTCTTGCGCGTCGCTTCGAGGAATCAAGCATTTGATCGAGGATCCAGAGTTTGGTGGAGGCTCAATCGGCCTCCCCTTCAAAGTTGAGATCATTACCTTGACCCATTCGTTGAGCAAACACGCCCGCGCAATTGGTGCTGTCAACACACTGATTCCCATCCGCTCTTTAAATGATGATGGGACAATACCATCTGGGGCTGCCTTTTTCGATAGCGTCAACCGCTCAGGTCCCATCAAGGCTCTGTATGGTGAAAATACCGACTGGATTGGCATTCGCGCATGCATTCGCCGTGGCCTCTCGCCGGCCAACGCAGTCGTGTCCAGCACCTGTGGCCTGGTCATTGGAGCAGGCGGCATGGCCAGAGCTACAGTCTATGCCATGCTTCAAGTTGGCATCAAGAACATTGTCATCTACAACCGCACACCAAAGAACGCCGAAAAAATGGTGTCGCACTTTACGCAGGTCCTTGAGAGGAAGGACCATGGCCTACTGAGCGCCGGTAGCGAGCATTCTCGCTTCCATGTCATCGAATCAATAGAAGATGCCTGGCCGGCAGAGTTCCGCCTACCTACCGTCATTGTTTCTTGTATTCCTACCCACCGCATTGGCAACGTCCCCGCCCCCGAACTTATCCTCCCCAATGAGTGGCTGGGAAGTCGGACTGGCGGTGTCGCAATTGAGTGGGGGTACAAGACATTAGATACACCGTTCCTAGCACAATTTCGAGCAGAGTCGCATCGCGGTTGGGTAAGTATGGATGGTTTGGATATATTGCCAGAGCAGGGGTTTGCTCAGTTTGAGTTGTTTACTGGTCGGAGAGCGCCGCGTCGGCTTATGAGGAGGATGGTGTTTGAGGCATACCCCGTTGAGGAGGGCAAGTCGAATTTTAAGGAGTTACAGCCTAGGCTGCAGTCGCTTGATGAGCAGGAAACATGATAATGAATTGAAGTTTGAGTAACATATTTGTATGGCTCATTGCTGTTGATTGCTTTGTTGCCTCGTCTCATCCTGCTGTGCCTTGTGCAGGCCCAATAACAAAAGCCACATAAGATCAACTGATATGTATCATGAACTACGTAATTAACAACAATTCACGCCCTTCTTACTTACCATCTCTATCGACACGGACGCATCACGAACCGTCTTTGTGAACGTTGCTTTCGCGCGCCGTCCGTCCATCGCCTGGAGCGCCGAGCCTACCCTAAAGTTTTGGCCTCGTTCATTTTACAGCGCCCTCTCAACACTCAGCAGTGTTGATACAAAGGGTCATCACATCTCATACAAGATCGGCATTGAGATTAGCGATGCAGGCGAAAACTATATTTATATTGAGCCCTGAGTAGGGCACGAAATAAGGTCTACTCTTGTCCGCTCATCCACACCAAACTTTTTAGCATGACTTCCTAGCCATCCCAGTCTAATTCGACCATGCATTCTTCCACTCTCCACATCGTATGCACTACCAGTACTTTTCACATGGTTTCTATCCCTGAGAATCAGGTACAAGACTTACGGTATCTTTGAGTTGATACCCCTCAGGACTTAGGTCACTCCTCAAACGGCGTTCGTTCTGCAACACTCTAGCTCTCTAAGCATCTGTACCCGATTACCGTGAATGGATCACTAGACGTTTAGTACCATATGTATAGTTCCTTAAACATGCCTGATTGCAGGCTCTCTCGTTACGGTTACTCGAGGCATCTAAAAGAATGTCCACTGAGACAGAGGCCAGGCTGAAGGGCACGCTGGAAAAGTTCAAGGATAAATAGTCAGAAGAGCGGATCATCCCATGACCGTGAGACGTTCCTTGTCACTTGTAGGCCCAAATCGCTACCTATATACTCTTTAGGACAAATGTCACTTGTTGTCGTCTACGACCAGCTCGTTGAAGTCTTGAAGTCTTCAAGTCTTCTATGGGCTGACTAAGTCTATGGCTTAACGGGTTTAACGGCTTTGACTTGTTTCATTATTCGTCTCAGCGACTGATGTCGTATTATCTACACGGCACTTGTATAGTAATCATACGTGACATTCTTCAACGTCATATACCGAAAACATGATAGGCTGATACTACCAGCTCGTGACTTGCCATATAACCAAGTTTGGCAAAGGCCAAAGTCTATCCCCACTCTAGCAAACAATGGCCGACGGTCCGAAGAACTTCCTTCTAGGATCTAGTCACGAATGCGTCATGGTCATGCTGATATCCATCACATGTGGCCCGTTGCCGGATTTAGATGCGGGGGTTGGGGTATATAAGGCCCTTGGGTAGCCAAGTTCATGACCTGAGCCTTCAAAACTCTCGATATTCGAAACTCTCAAGTCACTATCTCATCACATATAACTTGTACCTTTACGTCTGTCATCATGGCTTGCGATTGTGGATCTACCTGTGGCTGCAGCGGAGCTAGCTCCTGCTCCTGTGGCCAGAGCTGCTCTTGCAAGAACTGCGGCGTAAGTACTGAAGAGTCTGGAATAATACGATGTCTGACAGCCCTTAACAGAAATGAACTGCTCCCGTCAAGGTACGGGAAGCTGGAGATGCATGACTGATTTGTCAGGGCTATGAATGTCAATGGTTTCCTAGTTCTATGATAACATTCTATCAATACAAGTCTGAATGAGGTGCTATTTGAAACAATAGGTCCCAAAACACACATAAAAGGGTAAAAGAATCAATATGGTCGAGCGTTGGGCCAAGCTACCAATACTGCGTCTTCAAGGATCAAGATCCCACGATACCTTTATCTGTCGAAAGCCAAACTCTAATAATAATTCCCATGGCCTTTACTTTGATACCCTGCTTCTCTTCTAAGCGAATAAATACAGGCAGTCCTATTGGAGCTGTTGGCGCGAATAGCACTTCCGGGGACTGGAGGTTATCCAAGCGCTTAAACTTAACCGCCTGCGTTCAACTTGGCAATGCAATGAATGATCGAGATCTATAATTCTCATCATATCCAATCGATGTTCTCTGCATTTATTTAAGGTCTTTTTCTTATGATAAGGCCATGTGAATTTCAAATCAAAGACCATAATGCCAATAATATCAAGGCGTCTATGTAATTCAGCAGAATTGTTGAAGCTACAGTTATTTCTCACAACATCTCAATGGTTCCAGAATAAAACGACGATCATAACATGATCTAATAAAAGGATTCTGCGATGATCCATTAAAATGTGTCTCAGCGCGAAATTGACGCGTGTTATTGGCTGTGGTCTATGCATGTTGGTTGTATGCGTTTCATCTACAGCATAAACCCTGTAATTGGGTACAGGACCGCCCAAGAAATCTGCTAGTGCTGGCCACCATTTCTAGCAACTAGCACTAACAAGCATCCTAACGAGCCAAGTACCACGCCTCTCGCCTGCAGAAGGTAAGGCATTCTTGGAACTTGGGGGAGCGCTTCGAATCAATGATAAAGAGGGAAGCTGCTCTGTGCTTTCTGTGGCGTTCATCATACCATACACACAATTCATTATGGAGACCTTTTCAAGGCAACAACACAAACACCACGACATCAGCATCACAACTAAAGATGTTTCTTCACCAAAAGCAAAACCTGGCCCTATTCGTTCCTGGCTATGGGAGACTCTGTCGTTATTGTTGGCTCTGGGCTTGTTGATAGCTACGATTGTCATCCCAGCACAGAACAATAACAGAGTCTTGAAACCATGGCCATACGACATCAGTCTCAACACAATTATTGCCATCCTTAGCACTTTCATGAGAGCTTCGATGTTACTTGTCGTTGCTGAGCTCATCGGCCAGATGGGATGGAATGCTTTGCAGCAGCCCCGTCCTGTCTCCGATCTTCATCATTTCAATAATGCTAGTCGCGGCATCCTTGGAGCGATGAAGCTATTCTGGGCTGTTCCTCCACGACTCACGAGCATCATCGCCGCCCTCGTCATTATTATATCTCCTGCAATCACTCCTTTCGCTCAACAGTCTGTCAGCACAGTTCCCTGCGCAAGAACAGTCGAAGGCGCGCAAGCATCTCTACCAGTATCTCATTATGTCCCAGCCGTCAACTCAACCTTTAAAACAGCTGCCGCCAGCATTGAGCTTTCAGGTGACATGAAAGTCGCCATGATGAATGGTCTTGTCAACCCTATGGGCAAGGACACAGCCATAGCTGCAACCTGCTCTACTGGAAACTGCACATTTCCAGCAAACTCCCAAGGAATAACTCATTCCTCTGTTGCCATGTGTAGTGCCTGCATCGACACCTCGGAATTGATCGAATTGAACATTAGCAAGACGAACACTAGTGGAAACGGGGGATACGCTGGCAAGGTTTACAATTACAGTCTGCCAAATGGGCAGTGGCTTCAGGCTGTTGTCGCGAGCCAGGTCATGGTCATGTCGGGAGATTTAGACTGGGCGCTCGACACACCGAACTCTAGGTTTGCCCAGTTGGCCAAAGTCGCTATTTCCAACATCACGACCCTAAGCTTCACGCAAAAGGGCTGCAACGTTACTACTAGCACCAACGCAACGTGTCCTGAGGATAGGCTGACCTCAAAAGTCCCAGTGCCCCTGCGCCATCAATATGCCGTAGCAACCTCATGTGCCCTCTACCCTTGCATCAAGAAATATTACGGCAAGGTAGATAGGGGTTCGCTCATCGAGAAGGTGGTTGACGAGCAGCCCATCGATTATAACAGGGCTACCGAGGACGAGGCAGGAAACCGTGTTGGCGTACAAACGCCCTGTTTGATCGATGGCAAGGAATACAAACTTGCCAACTTTTCCCAGACCAAGGATCCCTCAGACTCTGAAACAATTGTCCCCGTCGACGGGACCAACTATACTGTCCCGCATCAATGTGTCTACCAACTCACCTTTGAGTACCGGCAAGCACTAAGACGCTTCATTGAGAAAACACTCTTCAACACCCTCTGCGTCGCTATTATCTTCGCCGGCGCAAAAGACCAGCTTGATTGTGGCGACCAATGGTGGCTACCTCCCCTCTACAACTCAACATTTGAAGGTCTCGATGGTTCCTTTGATCTGTTCACAACCGCTATAACAAACAACTTCCGCAAGCAGGGCATACAGATAAGAGGTAGCTCCCTGGAAGAAAACGACAAAGCTTCAGGCCAAGCTACAGAGATGGCTATCTGTACTGTGTTTGATTGGCGGTGGGTGCTGTTGCCGGCTGGTCTGGTGGCCATCACGATGCTCTTGTTGATAGTCACCGTTGTTCAGGGGCTTACTAACCCAGGAATGCCGGTGTGGAAGACTTCGATTCTTCCGTTGTTGTTTTATGGACCTAATGTTGTGGGTCACACGCAGGAGACTGACTTGGATGATTTGCAGAAGGAGGCTGGAAGGGTGATAGTTAGGATTGAACATGATGAGAGTGTTAGACTTGGACAGGTTGATACTAGGGGGACGGAAAGCTGAAAAGGCATTTTTGGGGGGGAGTGAGGCGTCATGGGTATCTAATTACATAGACATGAATACACGAAGTTTGAGCTTAATCGGTCAGCCAGGGTCTTTGCTTTGATAACGTCAGATGATAATCAAGATGAGAACGACACATCATACTCTTCCAGACTTTTCCACTGAGGCCTTCAGTACTACGTAGAAAAGGCTAGTTTATCCGTACATGGCCGTTTTATACTAAATGGGTATATATTGGATAAATTAGCTTAAACGGGTAGCAACATATCGCTTCTAGAGCCAGAACATTATCCCGGGGCCAAAGTCGGATTCCGCGCATGCTAAGTGACGGAACGAGAGCGGAAGTATTCCAATTGATTTTCATTCCACGACCCTGATCTTCAGTGAGTTCCTTGATATCATGTCAATGATGTCAAGTGTCTTGATTGACAGAATTAGCTTCAAATAGCCCCATGTGTAGCGGATACACGGCGCCATAGCATGGATACTCTGTATAATTGCCGAATTCGGAAATAGATAGATCGGCCTGGGATGAGTTGATCGAAATACAGCTGTGATGAGCTGAACTGGTTTCTTCCCTTTTATCCTTCTCTTGTAACAGTCTTTCTGACGATTTGAGTGAAAAAGAAAATCAATAACTATGAGCTTTGATCTGTCGACGACGTATGAGCGGGCATTGCTCCGTCCGCTCGTCCTGCCTCCCACCGACATCAATGCCACGAACGAGTCGGCGAATCTGTCCGAGGAGCCTCAATGGCGAACTTCGACACATATATTTCGAGGAACAGATGACCGTGACGAGACTGCTGCGTGGCCACCAGCCAATTTCAGTGATAACCCGTCCAACATTCCTAACGACGAGGCATACAACATCCCGTACAATTCTGCAAGCAAGAAAGCCAACAGCAGTGAATTACAGCTACACGCCAACTCAGAGAAGAGCCGGACGTCAAACTTCCCGCCCCCTAAGCTGGTCGCCAAGCGCTACATCCCAACAAACCAAGTCAATAAGTCTAAGCAAGGCATAACTCTTCTCACGCTTACGGGCATGGGTGTTCCCAAGGAGATGTTTCAGCCTATGCTCGAAGACCTTCTACCTCGACTGCGAAAGTCTGGTGTCAAGGTTGAAGAGATCTGGGCGGTGGATATGCCTCTTAGCGGACAGACGGCCAAGGCTAATCCCGTGGGATATCTATACGCCAACGAGAAAGACATCGTTCGAGATTTACTGCTCTTCCTCACAGCCTATCTCCCAGTGCAACCAGGAGAAGAGCTACCGGAGAACCTTGAACCTCGAAAGCCAACAGCCCAGGCTCAACAGCCTACGCGACAGAATCTTCATGTCTTTGCCCACAGCCTCGGCGCTCAAGCCGCTATCCTAGCTTCCGTCCACGCACCAAACATCTTCAGGAGTCTCATGGTCGTTGACCCAGCCATGATTCCCGCCGGCAAGATCAACTCCGCCATGACAAAACTCCCCAAAGAGATATTCTGTCTCGGTCTCAAACAACACTTCTCCGATCATAAAGCCGTCGAAACAGCACTCCGCGAGAACAAACGCACCCGAAACTGGGACGAACGCGCCATCCAAGCATTCACCCAACACGGCATAGTCCCCAACGAAAAGGGAGGCGTCAAACTCATCGCTCACCCTCGTTTGGATTGGGCTTTATGGTACGACAAGCAAACTCCTGCTGAGTGTTATGATCGGTTCACGGATATAAGCGTTCCGTTGCTTGCTATCATGCCCAAGAGGCCTTTTGCTGTGCCGGCGAAGATGTTTGAGGCTGATGTTGGGAAGTTGAAGGGGAGGGTTGATGTTAGGTGGGTTGAGGGGACGCATCAGGTTGTTTATGAGAGGATGGATGATTGTGTTGGGTTTGTGGAGGAGTGGTTGGGGGATATTGCGGGTGAGAAGAGAGCCAAGCTGTAGATTCTTAAGTAGCTACACAGATAGATGCATCCGATAGACATATAAATCAACAACAGTGTCAGTAACGTGTTTAAGTCTTCTACCATTCTTCTAATCTTTTGACCTTCACATGTAACCCACCAGCCGGTCTCGCCGTAAGTCCCCCCTTAACATCAACATTCCTCTCATCCATCAACCCCCCATCCCTCAACTCAAACTCAAAACTTCCAACCCACCCCGCCATCAAACACGCCAACTCAGCCCTCGCGAACCCCTGTCCAATACACGCCCTGGGCCCCTGCAAAAACGACAAAAACCCATATTTACTCTCCGCACCTCCATGCGCACTCTCACCCAACCATCGATCAGGCTTGAACAAATGTGCATCTGCTCCCCATAGTGGAGAACAGCGGTTTGTGGCCCATGGTGCTATGACGATGCGTGTGCCTTTGGGTATGAATTGGTCGAGGATGGTGGTGTCGTGGGCTGCTTCACGGAGGGTTTGAGGGACTGGAGCGTAGAAGCGGAGAATTTCGCTGCAGACGGCTTGGAGATAGGGCATTGAGTCGATTTTGACGCTGGATATGGGGGTTTCTTTTGCTTGGGTTAGCGGAGGGAGACGTTGGCGGATTTCGTGGCGGAGTCGGTCTTGGACTTCTGGGTGTTTGGCGAGGAGGTATATGCCCCATGTAAACGCTGCACCTGTTGTATCATGTCCTGGAACTGTTAGTTGTGATAGAAGTTCTGAAGGGGAAGACTTACCAGCCGCAAGCAACGTCATGGCTTGATCAATGAGTCCATCCTCGGTGAACGTTCCAGTCCGTATTGCCGCAGAAATTATGTCCATATCATCCAATTCCTTCTCCTTCAGTTTCTTCTGCTTCGAAGAGATTATATCTCTGCACGTCTCGCGTATCGATCGGGCTGCCTGGCTCATATCTGAGTTAAGCTTAATAGGTAAAGCTGTGAGAACCCAGGCTGGAACCAGACTCTCGATGAGGTGCAGCATGCGGGCTTGAGCTGATGGTTGAAACACGATGTTATATGTCTTGACCATCTCGTTCTTTGCGTCTTGTATGGCGCCAAAGTCCCGACCTAAACCTGCTACACCGATGAGATCGAGAGTTATTCTCGAAGCCCACTCTACTACTTCCACCGTCTCAGGCTTATCAGCTGTGATTCTCTCGAACATCTCTCTCGTCTTATCCCAGAACAGTGGATACAGAGCCTTGATGTTCCTGGGTGCAAAAGCAGGATTCATGCTTTTTCTCTGCAACTTATGGGCATCTCCTTCAGACAGGATAAGGCCTATTCCTAAGAATCGCCCTGCTGTTTCCCTCAAGCTAGCAGGTTTTGGGAAAGAGTAGTTCTGGGTAACGAGAACCTCGTAAAGGGCATCGGGGGATGTGAGGACGATTCGCTCGGCATTGAAGAAGCCCAGGTATCTCAATAAGCCATCGTTCGGGACTGTTTCATTCCTGTTCCCAGATTTGTGAGCTGGCTTTGAGGGATTAAGAAGGAGGTAAACTTACCATTGTCTCACTGGTGAGCAGTAAGGGTCTCGATACAGTTTCATCCCATGACCCCAAAGCCAGTGATTTCCCTCGGGCGTCGGGATAAGACGAAGCGGTGAAATGAATAGAGGGCGTATTAAGATCCTATAACAGCACCAGAGGAAAGTCTCTAAGCACAAAGTCCCTAAGAAGCCAAATAAAAAGATTGATTTCTGGTTATATGGGTGTAGCAAGGCTAACAGATACCCAGACAGAGTAGCGCCAGCCAGTATAATCTGCCACGTTTCTATCATGATTCGTATCTCAAAGGTCGAATTATTGAATAGTTGATCTTGTAGTATCAATTTGCATCGTGATAAATACAAGGTTTTAAGGTCCTCGCCAAGAGCACCTTAAGTAAGACCCAGGGATTTGCCGCAGAACTAAATCTGATAGAGGAAATCAAACACTAAACCCTTGACGGTTTCAAATTCGTTTGCTGGCTTGTAGATCTCGGTCTCATTCCTTCAGCTCTGTGAAGATCATTTACTAGGGACCTATTTGATATACCCAAAAGGTCCTGGCGCCCCACCTACGCCTCTGCCGTCTTCCCGGGGACTGGCGTTGTGGAGCGATGACGCAGTGCCACAGCTAGATATCTGATCCTCGGTATGAATTAAGCAATTTGGTATCGGTATGGTAAGGGCCTCTAGCTTCACTAAGATTCAAGATGAGGTTAGTCTTGTGCTTTGAACTTGGTTGGGTAGTGACGTAGGTCTGAGGATCCTTATGTAAATTTAGTATATCTTTAGGAGGCCTTAAGACCAGCCAATATCAGCGTCCTGCTTTATCATCGGAAGTTTGAAAACGCCCCAAGGACTCCCGAGAGATAACGACTGATTTTGAGCACGTATTGCATGGGATTATCTACCCTGTTTACACTTCTGACACAAGACTGCAATGCTAAAAAGCCACCCTAGCAAGATAGACTGCACCAAGACCAATAGCGGCCGAAACACCCAACGAAGAGCCCCCTTTCCAAGCACTATTTGGTTCGGCACTCGTAGTTGCTGCTGCTGTCTCGCTACTAGCTGTCGTGGAACCACTACCAGAAGTTGAGGTCTCTGTTGCTTCAGCTTGGCTAGCTTCAGCTTTGCTTGTAGTCTCGGCTGCGCTTCTGCTCGTGGTCTCTGCCGAAGTTGAAGTTACCTTCTCATCAGAAGACTATTCTATGTTAGCAGGTCAATTTAACAGCCAGAGGCTTGCAGACTAACCGTTGATACAGTTTCAGTAGCTTGACGAGCAGAAGCTGTAACAGTCTCACAAACCCTCCTCAAAACAGTCCCATAGACTTGACACAAAATCAGCCCTCTGTTTCATAAGATCCTCATAAAGTTAAACTCACGGTTATAAGCAGATGGACCACAGATGTCCCAAACACAATCCTCCTCTCTCTCAACCCAATCATCAGAATCATTACACCAGCACTCAAAAACACCTCCTCTAGTACAAGACTTGTAGTTTCCATAAGTCTCGTAACAAGCCTGGAAACATTCTGCGCGCTTTTCTTCAAGATCAAAGGCTTCGGCACCTGAGGCGGTCGGGGCGAGGGTGACGGTTGCTAGATAGTCGCTTTCAGTGTTGGCTGCAGTTGATATGCTGACTAGCCCTGAGAGCAGAGGCAGAGTGAGAAAATGAGGTCTCATTGCTATCAAATAAGATCTAATGATTGTATAATTTGAGGAATGATGGAAGTTTCATAGAGGACGCAGCGCATTTATCTAATTGCCAAGGCATATTGGCTGAGAGCAGGGGTCGTCTTGGCAGCTGAACATTTTACAGGCTTGGCAATTCACTTGCACCAGCCAAGGCTCAAGAATTAGCCACGTGCTACTCAAGCATATAAATAGCGCCAATAAATGGTTCGAAAAGGTAAAGCAAGGCATATTTTCAAATAGGACTGGGCGCGGGCATTTATAGGTTCCCGAGACCGGCTCAGCAACAATCACTTCATCTTATATTCAAACTCATAAAATATGTCTAATTCGTCTTTTGTCTTTTGATCATTTTAACCCTCTAAATATGCATTCGAAACCCAGAACAAACACCTTTCATCTCACATTCATCGCTGTCCGCTAAGCTCCTTCTCAACCTGCTCCTTAACAAGCTCCCTCACAGCCTTCCAATCATTCGAAACATCAGAAACTCGCTTGGGCAACTTCTCAAGACCGACAAACTCCTCAGGAAGAACCTTCTCCTGGAAGTTAAAGTCCTTCTCATCCTTGAGCGCGAGCTCAACCGCACCAGCGAACTTGGCGGGGTGAGCTGTGCAAAGGGAAATGTGAGGGATGTTGGCCTCAGCGCGTTGGGCAGAGCGGAGAGAGGCTGTGACGCCGATGGAGGAGTGGGGATCGAGAACGTAGCTGAATTGCTCATAGATGCTCTTGATGGTCTCGAGAGTCTCGGGATCGCTGACTCGTTCGCTCTCAAAGGTCTTGCGGGCGCTGTTAAGAACGTCGACGTAGACGGGGCCGAAACCGCCCTTGACCTTGAGATCCTTGAGCCAAGTGGCGACTTCTTGACCGGCTTGCTTGCGGTTGAACTCAACATCCATACCAACAGTAGCAGCAAACTCGTAGGCCAAGAACCAAAGCAGACGCTCAAAGTTGCTTGAAACCAAAATGTCCATAGCAGGGCTGAGCGTCTCCTTGACGCCCTCCTCATGTGCCTTGACACCATCAACCTCCAGACCACCCTGAGCCTCGGGGCCCTTGGCAGGCTGCTTCTCGTACTTTCCGCTCTTCCAGAATCGATCAAGGATATCGTTCTCGTTAGTCGCGATAACAAGCTTGTCGACGGGAAGACCCATGCGGGTGGCGAAGTAGCCGGCGAGGATGTCGCCAAAGTTTCCGGTGGGGACGACGAAGCGCACCTTGTCGCCGATCTTGAAAGTGGAGGACTTCTTGGCGAGGGAGAAGTAGGAGTAGAAGTAGTACACGATCTGGGCGAGGATGCGGGAGAAGTTGATGGAGTTGACGGCGCCGAGCTTGAGGGAGGCGTTGGTCTCGGGGTCGCCAAAGAGGGCCTTGACGATGTCCTGGCAATTCGTTAGCGCGGCGCGAAGGGCGTGCGAAGGGCGTATTCACCTGGCAGTCGTCAAAGGTACCAGTAACGGCGAGGTTGTGCACGTTGGCATCAGTGCACGTCGTCATCTGAAGCTCCTGGATAGGGCTGACACGGCCTTTGGGATGCAGAATAGTAACCGACACATCCTTCTTGCCCCTCAAACCGTGAATAGCAGCGGATCCAGTCTAATTCACAGGTTAGGATATTACCGCAATCAGACCACAGCATGACTCACATCACCACTTGTCGCACCAACAACAGTCAAGTGATGTCGGTCCTTACCCTCCTTACCCTCGTTCTTTCGCGCAAGGAGGTACTCGAAAAGGTTACCAAGGAACTGCAGTGCGCAGTCCTTGAAGGAGTAACTAGGACCGTGGAAGAGTTCGAGGAGGTGCAGGTTGTCCTTGAGCTGGACGAGGGGAGTGACTTCTTGGGCGCGGAATGTAGAGTAGCTTCGGTTGATGATGCCTTGTAGGTCTTCGGCGGGGATTTCGCTGCGGGAGATGTAGAGGCTGAAGATCTGGAAGGCCAGTTCCTGGTACGAGAGGTCTTTCCAGCTTTGCTAGTATCGCGTTAACAACATTTGTCGCTTTCGATCGCAGCTGAGAAGGATACGAGGAATCGGATCGTACGCACCCATTCTGTCGCAGCGGGAATCTCATGGGGGAGGAAAAGACCGCCATCAGCAGCCAAGCCCTTTAGGACAACGGTCTCGAAGGAGAGCTTTGACAGGTCAGCGAAGGGTCAATTGCGATTGATCACGGATAGTTCGTACACCATAGTCGCCACCTCTTGTGGAGAGGTAGACTTGCGATTGTGTATGTGTCGAATCGGTGGCCATTGTTGTTTTGCTCGTTGATGCTTGGAAAATTATTCTTGCTGCCCCTCGTTGGAAAATGGGATGGAATGAGTCGCGAACAGAAGCCACCCCGCCGGAATTTCAATCGACCGGCCGGTATCGGAACCGGATGCACTACCCGGGACCTGGACCGATGAAATAGAGTCATAATGATTAAAAGAGTTGAGATGATTGGTTCATTGTTTGTTATACTATTTTGCATTTTCAGTTCGATAGACATATATAGATCTGCTATAAAACATTACTAGGGCCACTGGATTCACGGTTGTGATGTAATACAATATTTCTTGGCGTGTTGTACCTCAACACCATGTTGAGCGTCCGGCGATGCTAGCATTCATCTCGACAGCCTCAAATTGACAAGACAAATTGGAGACTCGATCAGTTTCCATGATACCAATGTTTGGCTCAACACTTTCAAGCCCTTATAGTGGCTTTTGTCCCAAGGAGAAGGAGAAATTGCAAAGCCAGCCAACTCGTATCTCTATCCTCAAGTGAAATAACCTCGTCTGTCAATTCGGTGACTTCTCCTCTCGGCACCCGATGATCCCTGAAGTCGATCCGCCAGCGTCCCTTAACAGCAAGGCGTATTCCTTCTACAGGGATGGAAGAACGACACAGCAAAGAAATTACGAGCTTCACCGACCAATCAAAGCTCTTATTTCTCGAACGAACCCATTCGCTTCTACCGCAATCTCCTACAGCATGGGTCATTTAGAGGTCATAGGACATCAATTCCGCCGCCAGCAGAAGGATTTGACGAACGCTAAAGATCATACGTTACAACTGGCTCACTCATTGAGTCAATCACCGGGTAATTATGTCAAGACCCCTGTTAGATTTTCATTTAAAGCACGGCCATCCTCCACATCAGAATCTCCACGTCAAATCTCTCGTCAAATCTCTCGTTAAACTTGTCACTCATTTACAAGACCCACTCTTTAAAATGGTCAAATCAACTCTTTTGGCTGCTATTCCCCTGCTCATGCTCGCCGAGCAAGCCCTTGGATTCGGCTGTTCAACACACAGCTACACAACATGCGAAGATAAAATAGTTCATTGGTTCGATCCCGACGACGGTATGATTTGCGATCCTCTCGATTGCGGCGGCGGTCGAGCACCTCCCAAGACGGGCGTGCCTGGATGTGCCGGATATACCGGCACTGAAACTATCGGAACCTCGTATCTCTCGTGCTGGAAACCTTCCACTACGCTTGTTGCTGCGGCGGCGGAGACGACATCGGAAACGATTGTGACGGAAACTGCTGAGCCTAGCACTGTGATTAAGGTTGAAACGAGGACTAAGACGAAGCATTTCGTATCTGAATCGGCGGAACCGCTTGAATCGATTAGAGTCACGGCGGCGGCTGGATCGACTACTGTGGCGCCTGTTCTGCCATCGGAGAGCAAATCGACTGAGGAGGCTGCTGTTACTTCTACACCTACTGCTGCGGCCACTACTGCTGCACCTAATGCCGCTCGAGTCATGGAGGGGTCTCTTATTGCCGTTGCTGGCGTTGCCCTTGGAGTGATTTTCCTTGTTTAATCTGCTTTTAGCAGTTAATGATTGACTGGAACATATTGATGTACGGCATGACTCAAATAATGAGGCCAAGCTCTTAATGGTGTCAACTCTTTGGCATGAATAGTGTTTTATTTTCTTCTCCCCAAAGTTCAAATCTCTTCCGATTAACGTTCATACCCATTGTCAACTTTAGAGTGCGAGGTTCATCATCAACCTTTCTTGATATATTATCAGATACAGCGGATATACCCTTAATACAAATGCCTCTTTCCTTTCGTTCATGACCTTGAAAAGACATGTGTTCTCGCCCCATAGCATTCCTTATTGCAAGATACCACGGAGCAACGCCTCAGCAGTAGGAGTGTGTCCTAAGTACTCTTGCAGCAACCCCAACTCATCTCTACTTCCGCCAAATTCAAGAATACCCTTTCTGTATCTGTCCCAAGCTGATGCACTCCTTGGATCCTCACGGAATGTGGGCTCAAAGAGCTCTGCCGCAAAGACGTGAGCACTGAGAATTCATTATGAGTAACTGCTCTATGTGGGCGGATAGAGGTGACTTGCCTGAGATAGGAGTAATAGCCTGCATCGTAACCAGAGACCAGATGGCCCAGATCGGCGTGTGGATTTCCCTGATCGTCTGGCTCCGGTGCACGAACGAGCCATAGCTTCTCGGTGAGATCATGGTAGATCTTTGTGAAAACCAGCTTGAGAAGCTCAGCGTGGCTTTTGGGGTGGTGTACGGTCATGTCGAAGCGTGCATATACCCTGTATTTGAATTAGAATCAGCCAAGGGTCTTACAAGATAACAAGACTCACATCTGACGAAGAAACCACAACGAGCGAGTTACCTGCCGGCCCTGAGTCAATCTCTCAATCATATCATCGGGTATTTGTGCTGGAGGAAGCTCCTCTCCTGGATGTTTCCGCAGCCATTTCTCCTTCAACTGCGGATCAGTCCTTGTGCAGTGGAGGCCCAGACGTTTGAGTTCAGGTTCCATCCAGCACCACTTTTCAAGCATTACACTGAGAGCTTCGGCAAAGTCAGGTGGTGACCTATGACCATGGAAAGCTACGTAGTTCGTTCTAGCCACCAAGTCATGGACACCATGTCCCAATTCTAGTTTTATGAGCTTTATGTACCAAATTTGTGAGGATGAGCATTGCTTACCGTGGAAGAGTGATACTATCTGGCTGTGCTTTAGCAAAGCGCAATCTGGGGGTGTGGAGCGTGGAAAGAAACACATTAAAATTGTCGCTGGATACACTCGTGTACCATCCGCTTTCATGTAGCTCTGAGTTAGGATGTTAATTGGGCAAACATGAGGTCCCTGGCGCCTCCCATCGGAAGCACTTACACATTGCAGGTTGACGTTCTGGTTGCCCTTGTACTTGTTATCTCTGGAGAGGAGGTCCATGTAAAGGTAACCAATGAATTGACCCTTTGAAGCTCTCTCATCCTCCCATACAGCCCAAGCCTGTACGTCTTGATGCCATATGGAGCCTTTGAGTTGATCTGGAGATATGGGACAAAACTGGATTTTCAGGAACCCAGAAAATATTTCCAACATTATCTGAATGACATGCTGAAGCGGAAAATACTCCGCCATACGATCCTGACTGATATGTTGACGTTGCTGGGCCACACGAGCGTAATACCAATAATCCCATGGAAACATGGTGTCATCATCGAAGCCTTCTTCACTGGAGTTTTTAGCTTCGTGCTGCTTTTTCAACTCCACTAATGATTCCATATCTTGTTCACCTCGAGCCATCAGCTTAGTTTCTAAGTCTGTTAGAAACTCCTCAACTCTGTCTGGAGTCTTCATCAGTCTCTTCTTCAGTCGATAGGCTGCATGGCTTTCGTAACCCAAAAGTCGAGCGTTCAGGTCCCTTTCCACAACAATCTGCTGGAAGAGTTCGGCATTCTGGCTAAGATTGTTTGCATCACAGATATACATTCTCTTGCGCGTGGCGGCCTTTGAGGCGCTTCGGTATATGGCCAAGGAGTCCGCTACTGAAAAGCAAACGAACCGCATATCGTGGTTCTCTGAGTGTTTCTCGAAACGATCTATATCATGCTGGGGCACACCCGAAAGATCATCTAGGGAAAACCATAGACCTCCGCTATCTTCGCGGATTTTCTGGTTGTATTCCCGTCGCATGCTGTCTATGCGATTTCTTCTCTCCATGTACTGTTTGATCTGCTCAGGCTGTAAAGTGGCGTGTCCAAACTGCTCAAATTCCAGAAACATCTTGTTAAGTTACTTTCGAGCTTCGAAGTGAAGAGTTGTTTCGTCAGATCCTTCTTTGACAGCTTTGACCAGGTACCAGAAGTCTGATCTCGCGGTAAAAGCCGCTTGGTCTTCGTTGATGAGAGTACAAGCTTCTTCAGAGGCTTGTCGAGATGCTCGATCAGGTGATGCATAACGGAGCATGGCAATGATACCAATGTCCCCCTGGGTTGCAATGTCAATGTCGATCAGGGGCTGAATGACGTTGCTAAAGCTGGCTGCTTGCGGGTTCACATTTTGAAGGATACCTTCCCGTACAGCCTGGTATTGATTGATGATGCCTTTCATGGTCGGAATGACTTGATCGGCGGAGATGAGTCTTGGGAGAGGCTGGGGGAGGGATTGAGATTCCATAGTGAGATCGAGGTTTAAAGTGGTGGACAAATATGAATATGTTTATGATGATTGTTCTCCGGAGGGCCAGAGCTTTAAATACTTAGAAAGGTAGTAGACAATGCATAGCATCCATGTAACCGAGAGAAAGCGGGGTAATGTGATCAGCAATGATGCTTTTCTTTCTTACGAGACAAATTAGTGATGTCTTTGGTAGGCATCAAACTCACAGCGACGAAGGAGTGATTTGCCATCCAACGATGGTGTTTCTACTCTGCCTTAGTTGTTGCAACTTCACACACATGGAATTTTGCGAGGAACTACGTTCAAGGGCAGAATGACAAGTTATCTATGTATCAGACCGTTCTCGGTCACTTATAGATCCAAGCAATCGATCCATGCAGCATTTCTCCTCAAATACAACGAACTCTATTCCTCATTATTAAGGGACGTCCATGAAAGATCCTATGACCATATCTTCATTCCCATCTTCCCTCTAGACCTCACAGGAAGTCCTGCATGTCGTGTACCCGTATGTCCAGTCCCATTGGGACGAAGTTTCTCCCAATAGATGGCCGAGCCCACAATGGGCTTGAATGTAGTACCAGGATACTCATCATACTCCACGTCACCCTCACAAGCAATAACATCGTGCCAACGAGGATTCCTCGGCGGTGTGACTCTGGGAAAATTGGTACCGCATCCTTCGCAGTCAGCTTCGAGGTAGACCATTATTGTAGTCATTCTGTTCCCAGGATATCGTGGATCATGCTCGACCCAGTCATAGTGGAAGTTGTAGAATCCATTGAAATTGTACTTTTGAGCTCGAAGAGGCTGAATATGTGTCTTGTTGTTGCGCCATCCCATCAAGCTCCTGGCTCGACGCTTGATCCTGCGAGAGACATGGTCTGGAGGCAAGTCGGCGCTCTAGGAGTCCCGAACTGAGCTATCAACGTAGCCAACCTCGTCGGTCCAGATGCGTGAGACTTCAAATTTGTCTTTGCTATGGTATATGAGAACTAGCAGGGGAACAGAGGAGCAATTGATGACTTACACACTGTTTGTGATATGTGAAACCTCATCTGACTAAGAAAGTTTCTGATGTATAGTATCATTAATTCAGCACTGAAGACCTGCACCTGATATGGAACCTCTCTGACTTGTGGTTCAGACCACCAAGATGACATTTGAGGGAAGGGCAGTGAATTGGACCAGTACGCAAGCACAAGGGCGGTAAGGCCTGCACATAGAAGTGCTGCGGAGAAACTAGTAGCCCGGGGCTCACTGCCTTTCATTTTGACAGCGTTGTCTCGAATCTTTCTTCGGTGTCTGATTGAGATAAAGAATGGAGAGTCATAGAGAATAACCCAGAAGCTCTAAAGAGGTAACTGGAACCCAAGGAAAGAGGTAGTATGGCATCAAGACCCTTTTCGCCCCGTTGACGATGGGGGTAGAGACTGTGACCAAGTATAGAATCGGATTGTCTCCTACGTAAGTATTGAATCGTGAAACCTCGATCGGCAGGTGGTACATACTTGGCGTGAGGGGCTGAATCGTGTGATGATGCCAGCGAGGCTAGGTATGGAGACGCCCCTCAGGGTGTCGACTGTTGGTTTGAAATTCCCGCCGGCCGACCCATGTACACTTCCATGAGGATCGGGATCCATGTCATACCATATGACTTTGGGGTAATATGTAGCTACTCCTGTTGTAAGTAAACGATGTGCAGTTGTGTTGACTTGGCGTTGGGGTCCAACGTAACGTTAAACACTTGCTATCGTTTCACCATGGCACTCAATCTCATCCTCAAGTTCCTCACATTAAATCAGTCACCAAAGGTTCTCAAAGCCCTTTCACAGTCAAACTCACTTGAAGCAAAAGAAAATGCTGCTTACTGTGTTGCTTTCCCTCATCCCGTCGGTGGCTGGCGCCGCTCAGTACTGCCAATTTGAAGACAGCCATCACCTTCTAACACTTTGTGAAGCATTGAACAGTCACCAAAACTCGACGACCTCTTCCACAGATTGGATCATCACATTTGGATACCAAAGAGTACAGGATACTGGGTGGGCAGCGCTTAGTATTGGAAGTGGAATATACGGCGCACTCATGTTTGTTACATTGGGCGAGTATCACAACAAGAGTCATAACGAAAACAGGAGCGAACAAGCGTTACCGTCTTCGGAACAGTGAAGATGCTATCATCTCTCCTAATTGCTCATGTCTTGCCGCTTGTATCAGCCGCAAGGGAGTCACCTAGAGTGCGTACCCTGAGGCAACGAGAAAGACAGCAACTGCAAAGTGTCCCCCACTAAACAGTAGGCGAAGAATGGGCATCGTAGCAGGCTCATACCTCCCTCTGTATCCAAAGGAGCGCTCGAGCGTGATGGCATCGACATCGTCTCGTGGGAATAGCTGATAGTGATGGAAATGTACGAGGAGGGCGCTAATGCCTCGAAGTCCTTGAAGCCAAGAGACAGATCCGCTGGAGATCGTGGAGGGTGTCATTGTTGGCTATGGCGATGATGGAACGAGTGCTTGAAACGGAAGGTCAAGTGATGAGTTTTCGCAAGATGTATGAAAGATGAGTAAATGTGACGAGTTAGAGTATGCAGTGTGCTGTGCAGGGCATCTATTTTATAATTCTAATGAGCGGGGTCTGGCCAGCGACCAACAATGCTATGCTGTTCAATATTTAACCAGGGTGTGGATAATTCGGGTCATCTGAAGGTTGCATTAGATATTTATCCCGAACATTATACTTTAATAACATCTACGAACCCTGAAATCTAGATATAAAATTCTTAATATTTCTCGTATCATTTAGTCCGTTTTTATGACACCGCTCAGCTCAGCTTTTCCTCCCTCCAGATATCATTCCCAAAATCGAACGCCCAGATTCCGGCCCAAGCGTCAACATCGCAAACTTTCGAATCCAGTTCCCATCCGCCTGCTTACTCGGATCATTCGCTGTATGCAGGATATCCGGTGGGCAGTGGCTCTCCATATACATTTTCCTCTCCTGCAGCTCCTGCGGCCCTTCAGGTGGAATAGTTATAAAGCTCTGAAGAATTGTAGCATCACTCTCTGTCATATTTGCAAGAACGTCCCGCAGCAATCTCTTCGGCAGATAATAACCTCTCCCCTGATCACTGAGGCCTTTCTGAGCTATCAGAAGTGTAGCTCTTGCTTCCTTGGGATCTGCGTCTCCGATATCTAATCCAGATCCCGTCATGATATGTCCTGGCTCGGTAGATGTTGCCAAGGATTCGATTTTGTTGAGAGATAGAAATGCTAGCATTGCGAGGAATCGTGTCAGCATCATGTTTCCGTATTCGAAGCTATGTCGAAGATAGTGAATTCGTAGAATGGTCTCGAAGTAACCTCGGTATTTTGAGAGGGTTGTTCGAAGTTCCTCTTCTTCGACGGGGAGGTTTGGAGCTTGTCTCTGCCCTCCTGGGGCGACAATTTCCAAAAGTTGAATAATGACATAGCAATAATGAAGACTAGGAGATATTAATAACTGTTGACGCTCTTTACAGTATTCTTTTGGGTCCGAGTGAGCTAAGTTCAACGTACTGTATCTTGAGCTGTGAAGGGGAAACAATCTCTGTTGGCGATAGCGGTTCTGGCATGGATTTATACCATGTATCCAATCTTTTGGTGATCTCAATGATCTTTCTACCCCCATTTTGAAACAAGTAAGAATCAGTTGAATCTTTCTCGATTTCTAACATGGCCTCGTTGAGAACGACACTAAAGCTCATCTTTGCTTTGAACACCAAGGCAGTCCGCAGTGGCACCAGTGTTGTACTTGAAGGATACTTCAGCCAAATTTCACCAAACCATTCTGGATCTCGGTCAGGATCGGGAAGCGATGTCTTAGGCGGTGTTTTCAGCAACGGCTGTGTCATATATTGGTAACTCAATGTACTAGTTTGTTAGCAAAGGAGCATCAAGTAAGGAAGAAGCCTTACCATTGCCAGTGAAACAAAGACCAAGCCGTCAAATCATGTGAGTTTCTCAACTTCTTGTTCATGATGTATGTCGTTGGTTCAAACAACTCCAACTCATGGGCTATTTCTATCGAATGGACGAGGAATGCTGATGACAAATGATCCATATCAAACATATTGACGATCGTGTTCAGAACAAGTGCTGCTTGTAACGTTGTCAAACTTCTGTTATGCGTCACCGCAACTATCCATAGCCTTCTTGCTTCTTCGAGAAACTTGTAGCCAATACTATTGGGGTTCCAATACGCTGCTGGCTTGTTCACATAGTTTCGGCATTGCTGACAGCTCATTAGCATTAGATATATGGTAAAGTAAGGGGACATACGCATCCAACTGCTAAAACAGCGTTGACTAGTAATGATGAACAAAACGTGTTAGATCCACTGATCATATCATCTAAGAAATAGTCTTTATGGAAGAACGTGAACCAGTCATATTCCTGGAGGAAATAAGCACGTATGAGCTCCCTCATCGTATCATCGCTGACGTCCACAGTAGTCCATTTCGAAGGTACTATCTCATCCAGTCTTGAGTCAACAATCGTTGCCGCATGGTGAGGTCTCAAATACTGCGCCCGATATCCCAAATCTGTCTCTGTAAAAACGGGAGATGCAATGCTAACAATATCATCTCTTGTGCTCCACTCATGTATGAGGGATCTCATGAAGGGATTATCGTCAGTCTGAAGATATGTGGGCATAAGCGGCGAGTAGATAAACTGATAGCGAGATCTTGTTTCTGGCTCTAGTTGTACCTGTAGGAGTAAATCGGCGCTTGATAGTTGGTGCATCAAAGTTTCGGCATCAACGCCGGCTTGAATCCGTCGTACGATTTCTAGTGCTTCAGTTCGTGGTCGTTTTTGAATGGCTCGATATACGACCGCTGCAGGGTGTGATTCTAGAAGTGCCTCGTATCTATCACGATAGTCTGTCTCTGGCCTCGCTCTGTAAACACACTCGGATTTCCGTGCACGACATTGCGCACATACTGGCCGAGCTCCGTTACACTACACAGATCAATGAGTTTCATACACAATATTAAGTCCTAAGCATTAAACTGACCTTCACTTTCTTCTGTCGACACGCTTCGCATGCCACGGGTATTGGGGCTCGTTTTCTCGCTAGGGGAGCAGTCTGATAGGGAGTAGCTGTAGAACTTTCAGCTGGCGGAGGACGAGCAGCTGGGAGTAATCGTCGAGGGCCGCCTGCTTGAGAGGTCTCTTGAGCTGATGATGTCGATGCATCGGAAATACTTGGCGTTCTATGGGGTATCATGTTTGGTAAATTGATGTAACTTGGTAGAATTCCAAAACTGTCATGATTTCAACGAGTGTGATATGTGAAGAACAAGGCCTTGGACAGAAGTGAGATCACAGAAACGCGTAATTGACTCACATGTGTACCAGTTTCTTGGTAATAAACTTTGACGTACCTTTTCTCTGTTTGAAACATGATGTCATGGTGGTTTAAGTATGATGCACTTCGTTCCTTGGGAGCCACCAGAGCCCACTTATGAGAGGTAAGGTAGCTTCAGGTGATTCGTTGAATTAAACGCTCCGGCGTATATCCTGTACTTTTAATAGGCTGATTTATTGTGGTGCGCCGTGCATAGAGATGAATCGATAGAGCCGCAACGCCTCCTTTCGAGTCTGGCAGCTCATGGTGTTATTTCTCCAGTTAGCATTCCACATACTTCTATGGTACATTTTATTCAATAACGAGCTGCTATTAGAAATGTCCTTTGTTTTGTCCATCTTTGTCAAGTTATTGTCGTTGCGGAAATTGGCTCAACTTCCAAGGACTGAACGTTCGCTGCTGTGCTGTTCGATGTGGCATGTGAGCTAGAAGTGTTATTTGCAGTTGAGACTTGTGGCTGAGAGCTTATTCCGGCAGACAGAACTTAGGTCGATGTGGCATTAAACTTTTAGCGGTTAGAGCTTGATCACATGATTTTCCTGTAATGAATAATCTTCAAAGATGCAATGAACGATACAATAAGCCCTGTCTCCCTGTGTCGTCAGTTGGAGATCTTGAAGATCGGTAATGAGGATCAGTCCCAGAAACTGCTAGGCATACAGGCGATCAGCAGTCTCACATAATCGATAACCAGAGCGGGTCAAGAAAAAATATATCAGAGATTCATATAGGTGGATATAGTCATCTGTATCCCGCTCATGAGCCCGAATTCCGGCTCTAATCTCACATTTGCCCTCTCCGCCATCAGATAGCAGATCCAGATCGGCCTATTAGGCAATATTAAACATCATGCTCCGGGATTAAGGTCTCGGCTTCCAGACTATTGAAAATCCAGGGTCCTGGTCGGCGGGAATTGCCCAAATCGCTGTTATGACGCACCACGCGATCTGCGCCAGTGCTTGCCACTATTCCCAACATGGTCTTACCCAGCGCTGTCTTATTTGCGGTGGGGATCATGTCGCCTCATGAGCAAGGTATGTAATACCATAAAAGAAATAAAATTCACTAGTATGACAGCAAAAGTATTTCAGCTGAATTGGAATATCAGTTTCTATGATCGTTATCATGCCTGGCGTTCCGAGAAGCCGAGGCTGCAAGTCTTGTCTGAAACAGAAGAAGAAAGTAAGTACAGAGATCCAAATGCTTGCTAATAAATTCTTTAGAGGAATCTACTTACATAAACTAGTGTGATCAGGCCAAGCCAGCTTGTTCAAGATGTGCTCGGCTTGGAGTCCCATGTGTCGGCTCCGGCGAACAGAAATATGTCTTCAAACCCGTATCATTCACCAAGCCATTCAAGACCAGCTTTTCGAAACCACGAAAGAGCGAGACATCCTCTCAGGTATCCATTGTACATAAGCCACAAAACCCATTAACGCTTCTACAAGCCAAACTTGTTGCGGCTCTGGAAATAACAGACCTTCGATATGGCATCAACTGTTATGGGGATTTTCTTGAGCATATTCCCCGAAGACTTGGTCATAGCCATGTTCTTGATGTATCAGTTGATTTGATGATGAGTCTGTTACCTTGTCACTATGAATATGAGACCCCATCCAAGGTTCTGGCCAAGTTTGGCAGCGGTTTGAAAATATTGATGGAACCCCATAATCAGAAAGGTGCACAGCTCAGTCTTGAGGGTGTTGCAGCCTTTCACATCATGACAATATGCCAGGTAAGTAAATTCTCATGTCAAGAGCATGCACTGATAAACCAAAGAGTTGGCTGAGACAAGCGGGTGACGACTTGAAGAGCCACGGACAAATTCTTGTACGGTTCATGGACACAGCAACAGAAAAGGGCTGGAGTGGTACTTTTGAGCTTAAGTTACTAGAGACTTCATTGGTAGCTCTCTTTTTCGATGCCCTTGTTGATCCACGAATTGACTTAGAACAACACGCCAGTCGTCTGAGCTTACAATCACGCAAAAACGAGTACGATGGTAGTGAAGATCCTCAAGCTCTATGCTCTCAAGTACAAAGACTACTCAGGATACCAAGATTTATGCACGAGCCTCTGTGTTATATGGAGGAAATCAAAATCGCATATCAAGAGCTACAGGATGATCATGCCAGAATACTGCACCATCTCGAGAGTGTAAGGATACAGAAGTCTTCTTCTGAAGACTTACACTGTCGACAAAAGCTTATCCACAAGGTTCAAGTCACCCAAGCAATCATTCTCACAACAGCACTAGCTTTGAACAGCATACTTCGAGCAGCATATCCAGACGACAGCGTCTTACTATTGGAGGCATCAACGTTGGCGAATAAACTTATCACCGTTGTCAATGCGGTATCCCAATACAGACCTCTCGGTGCCAGCTTTGTCCCACCATGCATGATCGCTGCAGTAAGTCATTTTCTCCGGCTAAAAACCTTCTGCGTATTCGAGGTCACTGATCCCTTATGTAGTGGGCAACGATGAGTTCTTTGGAAGCCCAACGAAACGAGATTCGGGTATTGCTCACGGAATATCAGCACGATTATGCTCGCGTACAGTGGATGGATCTGGCTGTATTGCTGGAGGTATTACATGGGACGCTGTTGGGACGAATATCTGGATCGCATGATCGGGACAAAGTCGAAAAGTCTGAGAATGATAGAGATCTTGAGATGTTGATAGTCCATTGCAAGGCAGCTTTTGGGTCCTTTGGCAGCTGCTTATTGCCATCAGACTGAAGCTCTTGGTCTTCAAGCCTGATTAGGATGGCCGGGGCGGTCTCTTGACCTGAAACCCCTTCTCCTGAACCTTTGGCCTAGGCTTTGTAAACGTGTTCGCAAGTCCAGCCACCAATTTACTCTTCAATTTACCCCTACTAGTTTCATCACGCCCCCCTCTTGACGAAGGCCCTGTATTTGTGTCCCCATCTGAAGCTGATATTGATGAGACAAACACCCTCTCCTCATCAATTCCATAAAACCTGTCAGACTCGCGAAAGGAGTAGTCAATGCCTGGCTGGAGTGCTACTTCCGACAGGGCCAGATCTATGCTAAAGTGCCCTGTGCTAGGACTACTGTTGTCTGTTGCTGGTGATCTTGGGATTGGTGAAGCAGTCGCTGGTCGAAGTGCGTGAAACGCAGGGCTTGTTGCTCCTGACCTTGGTGGTCTGAAAAATGTGGATGGATCTGGTTGAAAGTCTCGTCTGGATGGCTCTCTGCTCGGAGCTTGACGATATTCTAGTAGATCCGCGGTTGAATGTGTTTCAAAAGAGTCCATAGGAAAAGACTGTGAAAACGGGTAAGCAATGTTCGGAATTTTGGGGTGATATGTCACAGGGCCTTACACTACTTTGGTCTGACTCTCCGCTGGTAGAGTGGGTTGAAGAGCTTTGATCGACAGGTGTACCTCTAAATATTGTCTTGTAAAGCTCCCAGGTGTGCTTGATCAAGAATCCTATCAGGATGACCAGTCCATGGAGAGCCAATACCACATAACCAACCGACTGCCTCGTGGCTTCGGTGATAGGCATAGCAAATACACTGATAAGGAATAAAATGACCAATCGCACGACCGATATGAAAATTGCAGTTGATGATTTTATCAGCATGCTTCGTCTTGCATTTAGGTGTGAAACAATGATGAAAGCTTCGCAAGCAATTAACATGAAGAGTTGGGCAAGAGGAAAGTCTTGAAGGCTCCCAACGCCAATGGCCTGTAAAAGCGGCATTGTATGCGGTATATGACGAGAAAGTAGCCGCCATAATGTGTGGAAATTCACATTGAGGCTATTCGTTTGGATTCGGCTGGCTCGCGGTGGTTTCAGTTGGTCGCCCGCTTCGTCATCCAGCACTCGGACGAGAAAGTGCCCGGCTGCAAGTATTATGAGTAGCATTACGACAGCTAAGCCAATGCGGTAGTTTGGCAGGTAGCCGACAAGAATAAGATCGTATGAGATGTAAGAGAGTAAAGGCACACTGAAGAAGCAAAGTGCAACGCCAATAGTTGTCGAGGCAGCCTTCTGGAGTACCGAAAGAAAAGGGAGGGAATGCACCGAGTTTGAATGAGAGAAGGTCCAAAATGAGACTAATAAGAGAAAGAACATCGGGGATATCAGTATGATAAGGTTGATCAGGGAGTTCGCCAAGGTATTGAGCATGTTTGGGTATCGAAGCATCTGCGTCATGAAACCGAGTCCATAAGAAGCATTGCTAGTGTACATACCACCAGTCGGCCCCTCATACATATATCCGTTGCTGAATGGACCTGACCAGTATAGCAAAGATGCCCAGGAGACTTTGCTCACTGCAGGAACAAAGAATCCGGGATATTCAATGGTCATCGATGCAGTTATGAAAGCGAATTGCAGGTAGCGAAGGTAGCTCGTTATTTCTAGAACGACTGACCACAATGAGCTAGCATTGATACCGTTGGCATAGGTGAGACTGCTTTGGTTTGCTCGCCATGATGAGAGAAGGACGATTATCAGAATGGCCAGTGGTATGAATGTCAAAACTGCTGATATGCTGTCGCCCAAGTCCGGGGTGATTTTCGCTTTCCCGCAGTCCAATTCTTCGCCATCGGCTTGTCTGAAGCGGAACGTTGACGCGAGAGTTTGGAATTGATGTGTGCTTTGAAAGCTGTAAAGCAGATGATAGGAACTAAAACGCGTCTTTTCAATTCTATTCGTCCAATTAGCATCCTGACAAGCCTATGAGATACACAGATTATACTTACGGCGTCAAAGTATCAGTAATAGGTAAAGGACAGTTACTTGAGAAATTCTCCAACTTTCCCACTGAGCGGCCAAGGACTTGAAAGTCAATCGAGTTTCTTAGTGAAGAAACATCAATCTCTTCACAACTCATAAGCGATGCGTTATGAACTGCGAGTATGTCCAACTCCAACGTGGCTGCGCTTTTCTCTGCATCGATAGTCCATGATCCTCGAAAGCTGTCAATCCAAAACGGATTGATCTCAATTGACCCTACGCCTTGATATCCACGGCTGCATGGATACTTTCGAATCCAAGGCTTACTCTGCCAGATCAGCTCAGCTGAAGCCGGTAGCGTCTCGCTTAGTAATGCGAGCAAAAGACATGACCGAAAGATGCTGCAGGAGTTCTTAAAAGGCATAGCGAACAGTCATGGCTACTCTCATCAGAAGATACTACAGTTTAATGAAGGACAATAAGCATAAGAAAAGTTAGTTTGCTTTATTTCGTAAGCAGCCGTCGCGTCAAAGTTTGAGGGTTCCATAAAAGGGGCTATTATCAGCCAATGAGCTTATTCTATTTTAAGATGTTCAACGGCCATGAACCGGATATAGTTAGACCTAAGCTCTGGAAGTTCTTATACTAAGCTATAGATGATTAATACTTAAAGGTAATAAAATTTTAAATCTAAAAAAAGGTATACTAATTATTAATAATGTTAAAATTGATATAGACGGCAAGTAAAAGTTAACTATATAGAAAGAATCAACAACTCTTTGAAGTTAGACGCGTGACTTTGGGTAATAGGGCTCGGCAATTGATCATATCAGGCTCTGACGCAGCAATTCAAACCTTTCTCAGATTGTACGAGACAGAAGGATCTTTCGCATAGCTTGATAACACATTAGTACCTGCTAACCACTTTCGCAATCTAAGTGTGTATCCTGGCTTTGCAAACGAGGAGTTGTGGACTCTGCTGGGGGACTAATATAAGCTATCAGTGATGGTGCAGTCCTTTTCTCTTTCACTGAGGGTGCTGCATGTTATGATACAGGAATCTATAGCAGAGTGCTGTAGCATATACTTGAATAGTCTTTTCATAGTCAGCGGTTCTGTAGGGGATATTGGGCGCTCTCGCTACTCTTGTATGCATGCAATCCACTATTTAACCACAGCAATATAACTTAGTATACTCCTTTTCGAAGTTCTTCTCACTTCCCTCATTCTCCGTTCTCGCCTCTTCAAGTCCAGTCTTGTTACACGTGCTCCAGGATCCCCTTAGCCCCGCTTACGACGTTCAAGTGGAGACGCAATTCTAGTTCGTCAAGATGTATAATCTCCCAGAGGCTCGGAAACTCCTTAGCCTATCTGAATGCGGAGGGAACACGAGCCGCTATATATCTGCAGCATTATATTCCCAAGTTTATACTATGTGATATATCTCACAGATTATCAAAAGTCCACGCCATCAGCGCAATGACCGCACCAGGCACAGTCTTTGTCGCAAAGACTCCAGTCTTCGTTGTCCAGACCCGACACGTACGGCTTCCCGTACTCATTAACCCTTAGCTGTGGTACTTCCGGACCGGTTCCACGGCTCAACTTCGTCCCGATTCGCCCTTTTCCCTTCTTCCCGTTATGTTTGATCGATTCTCCGGCTCTCACGAATCGTATGGGTGGATAACGAGAAGAAAATGGCACTGAGCCATTATTCGACGGCTGCTCAAGAAATAATGATGATGATTAGCAAAGATGAACTTTGCTCGTAGCAGGATGGTTCTGGATCTTACATTACTGACTTGGCCTTTGGATAAGCTATGATTGCTCGATCCAGTCAGCTCCACGCTTTGTCGGTGTTTCGGCGAGTCCCGCTTGTGCTGGGCCAGGGCGCTCTCGTCCCTGACGCTCTTCCCACATTCGCAAACTACGTTATTCATGATTAGATTTGAGGCCGTGGTTGTATGGATAGGACAGGAAGCGGGGTGTCTTGCGCTCGATTGGCGAAGCAGTGGGTACGGCTCTTTCGGAGGGTGCTGGTCATCGTACATAGGCCTTGACGAATAGGCGCCAGACATCTTCGACACATGAGAACCCCGCTCGATTTCTCGACGCTGCCCAACCAAGCCCAACGTTTGCCCATGCTGGACTCAGAGGCTGTAGTTAAACCCTCTTGAGGTATACCGAATCTATTTAGATTCTAGAGAGCTAAGGTCTGGATTGACTAATAACCCGCTATTCGAGAGGGCTGAGATTCTCACGTATCACAGACTCACTGTTTGTGGCTGCGCTCGAGACTATCAGAGGCTGAGCTGGTACTACTCCCCTGTGGCAAATAACAATCGATCAAGGAGAAAGGCACCGACACAGTAATCAGGACATTTCATAACATGGGTGTACATTAATACTAATAGTTACGGTGCCAAGGCGTATGTGATAAAGAAGAATAATATAAAGAAGCTATCTACTCTCCAAGATGAAACACCCTCTTATATAAAGCTATCTATTGCGTTGGGGAGCAATACGAAAGAAGAATGTAATCGAATGGGAGGGGAAAATGGAAACAAGACGCTTTACCGTAGTAGATATAATCAACATAAGTCTGCAACTCTGTTGATACAAGTCCTTCGAGCTCCAACTTATAGGTTCCTCATACCAAAGCAACAAGGTACTAACTTAGAAGAAGGTCAGAATAACGCTGCCAGGAGCTGTTTTGGTTTGCCAAGTCTCGGAGACATCAAGACCAGCTGCGGCATAACTTGCTCCGCCACCGCCAGGAGAGCCTGCTATTTCACCAGCATAAACCGTGGAATCAGCTCCGTATGCGGTGTCGTTCTGATGCCATCCCCTAGCACCACCACCTCCTCCGCCGCTTCCTGAAAGACCTGTATGATTAGCAGTACCGCCATCACCTCCATTCTGATCGTTTCCTGGCTGACCTGCAACGAAGCCGAGATAGACTCCAGAGGTGTAATCACCTGCGGCACCAGGGCCAGAGGTAGTACCAGCTTTGTCTCCACCCGTGGTAAGCATAGTCGCAATTCCATTGCCCGGCTTGAGGAATTGATTGATGGATAAGTCCCAGCCGTCAGAGCCCCGAACACCAGCGATACTTTCGCCCCTGCTTACATCCACAGAGTTAGGTCTGTAAGTGTAGTATCGTTGGTCGCCTCCCAAGTGCCAGTCATAGGTGAATAGCAACCTCCTCCACCACCAGCGACGACAACCAAGTTTCCCCCAACGAAGAGTGCTGATCCTGCACCGCCAGTTCCGCCATTTTGAGTGGCATTGCCGCCACAATATCTACAGTATACCTATGTATAATTTGAGGCGTTAATCCCATTCCTCGCTAGGCTAAGGGTCCCGAGACATACTGGCTTTGTGGCTGATTTTATTAGAATGACCCAGTGGGGTTCTTCAGCGATTACAACTTGTAAACAAGTGCCCCATCCGGTCTTCAGTGCAATCGAGACATGGTTCGCTCGAAAGATAAGCCAAAGCACAATTCACATGATAACGCCGGAGAATCAACAGGGCTGAGCTCAAGTTTTTACTACAAGGCTTAATGCTGAGAGCTTAAATCGCAGACAGAACTTAGACAGTTGTGAGGTCCAGTGTTTATTGTAATGATGTGTCTCCATTATGAGATGGGGTTCATGAACCCGTAGCCTCCAGGTTACATTTGAAATCATAAACTAGATAATAGGTCCTCATAGGACAAAGATAAGGGCCGAATTGTTTCCGATCGCTTATTCTAGACTAACTAAGTTCTCCATGGTGAATATAAGCTTTCACCACAAGTAAAACCTGTAGCTTCCAATTTACCTAGAACGAGCTCTTGCTTCAGATGCTATGGCGTAAGTGGCATTAGTAGGTTGAATTAAATTCAATGATCAGACATTATTAGTCATATGACGGAGAATAAAGCAACAAGAGCACTGAGCATGATCGAGGTTGCAGTGCAAGGCAAGACGAAATTTGCTCCATCCTCTGTGTCCTTGGAACTAGGATACAGACTTCGACAAGAGTCTGGTCCAATTAAACTCTTCTCATCAGGCCACGACTGATTGTCTGGGCATCCTGCGTACCTGAGCATCTCAGCACGCACCATGGTTGCCAGCTCGTGACCAGTCTCAATACTACACGGATCACCTTGTCCTTCCTGGTTAGTGACCCACCACACAACTCTCGGACCTCCTATCCTCAACTACCTCTTTTGATGTTGTTCTGTTGTCCAAGAACCGAGTGTGCTGGATCTCGAGGGGACAGGGCCCTTTGGGCTTGTAATTGGGGAGTGAGCCAGAAGATAATATCGAGAAATCGATGGACCCGTACTTCCAATGTCGCTCGGGTCCATGGGAGCACTCTTGGAGGACTGACAAACTCCATCCAAGCTCCCACTCTGTGTAAGAGGTGATAGACGTGATGCCTGTAGCATTGATCACAAAGTATGGTTCTGTCGCTGATTCAAACGACCCTGAACTGTAAAGCCAATCTGGAGCTGATCCATAGACAACGGGCACATCCTCCTTCTTTATGGGAGTTTCCCAATTGCCCTCCAACCGCCACTGCAGCTTGAAGCCATAAGGCCACGCCTTGGCAGCTCCGGTCAGGGCAAACACGATAGGAAAAGGGTAGACGTGGCGGTGCGTCTCATTTGGCGAGGAAATATGAGACTGACGCCAAGGTCAATGGGAAATTGTGACGAAGGGTTCTCCTTTGCCTGCGTGCCAAGGACTACAAATATTCCCATGAATATCCTGATCATAATGTCAGTATATCTGATGGTCATAGGAACCGTAACGCAGAGGACAGACATGAGGAGAAGAGAGAAATCCATGCTTGCGATTTTTTGTTGGTTCTATGGGGTAACGGGTTTGGAAAAGGGATTGCATGGCATTTTTATCTAGGTATATTAGTCCTCTAGTACCTGAATTGACTCGGCAGGGCGGCCCGTACCATGTCACCTGTAGGTTGTTGATCGGAGATGTCATTGGTCAATGAGAGTGATTGCGGCGTAGGAACATGCAACCCCCAGTATTTGATCTTTCCCGGCTAAGATTAAATGGAACGTCCGATTTATGTTGCAGTCTGAACCAACATGCATAAATATGCATACATTTAACCTTTTCGACTCGCTGTGAAGTGGTGTCATTGGTTGAGAGTGGTGTCCTGATTCATGCGAGTCTAGACAACCTCTAATCATACCGGGTCATGCAATCTGACCAACATTGGAAGCTGAGCTATGCAAAATAAGTTCGTGCAATAATGGAACGGAATATTCAGATGGCTACATCTCATTATCTGGGACCATGGTACAGTTCAACCTGGTGAGAATAAAGGACTGACGAACGTCTGTCCACGATGAGGGCCACCCGAATTCCCAAGATATTTAAGTGTATATAGGATGAATACAAGGCTATGCCTTCAGACCTACTCCTACCTCACACAAACAAAGATTGCAATCCCTCCCCTCGCTTTTGTTCGCCATGCAATTATTCCTTCTTGGGACTTTTCCACTTCTTATTCAAGCCAGCAGCCACGGCTCTTTATCTCGAAATCAGCGTTGCGATGATAAGCTATGCCCATCGTCCAAGGATCCATACAGAGCTGTGCTTCTTGGTATGGCAACGAAGGTTCACTTCCATGCGAGATGGTCCTTTATGCATGGAACCTGTCTTTGGAAGACCTGATCAGGTGTTTTTGTTCAGACAGTTGTCCAATAGAGACCAAGGCTAATAACCAGTTCAACATCAGTACAAGGCGGGATGATCAAGAGCTGTAATAAACTTCATACTTTCAAATCAACAGCGACCTGTGCTTCCACTGCAAGATCAAGATGGCCAATCTCTTCAAGTGGAATCCTGCTATTGGTTCGACTTGTAAGAGTTTGTGGGTGGACTATTGGGTTTGCAAGCCTAAACCTGCTTTCACTGTCTCACAATTTCCTTCTATATATATATATATATATCTTTATTGCCTTGTACTACTTGATACATGTAATTTCATATCGTTTTCTAAATTGCTATATAGGATTGTCACACTTACTGTCGCTTCCCGCTGAGACAAGAGGGAAGAGGAATCATGTGCCAATGAGGAGCCGCGCTAGTCCTCATCCATTTGGTAGCTGACACTTGCGTTCTCGTTTGCGACCAACAAACGACGTCCATTGGCCCAAGCTCCAAGCCCCCTTCAGATCTCACCTTAGCAAACACGGCTCGCAGCTTCACTGCACTTGCACTTTCAAGCCCCGCATCTCCCGTTTGTTTCCCTCCTCCATCTTTCCTCTCTCTCTCGAATGCGATCGCTATAATTCATTCATGACATCCTTCTCATGCTCCCGCACTATCTACTCCTGTGAAGTGCCGCCCGATTGACGTCCAGCATGGACGATCTACTCGCAATCTCAAAGTCCATCCTGGACAAGGTGCCGCGGCTTCAGGCGCTAGACAACTACTTCCGAAGTCCGGAGATCCTTGCGCGGCAGCAACGCGTCGATCAGCTTGAGGAGCTGGCTCAACAGAATGCTAAGAGATTCCGTGAGGACACAGCTGGCAAGATTGATATTCGACCGTTTAGGACGCTCATTCTGGAGCAGTCCAAGCTCGAGGAGGAAATCGAGAAAGACAAAGCTCGGTTTCTGCAGCAGCTCCTCAACGATTGGGGCACGGTTCCAGAGGGCCTTCAGGCGCTCGCAGCTTCTCCATCACAGGCTCCACGAGATCCTTTCCCCGATTCGATACCCACACCTTCCCGAGCGCCCCTACCAGCTTATTCGATACCTACGCCCCTAGCTCCGAACCCTCCTCTGCCGGCTAGTTCAATACCTACACCTTCGCGCAGCTCTGTAGTCCACGACAGTCTGGAAAGAACCGGGCCAGAGCGCGATGCGACCGCTGAATCCCAGGCTCCGTTGGCCGACAACGCCGAACGTATCCCGAGCAGAAAGCCCCGAACCTCTGCATCACGACGAAGATCCTCCAACATCTCGCTCGAAGGGAACCGACCGGTCAAGCGCAGTCGTCGAGGCGAAATGACACCCTCCCTTACGCCAGACCGCTTTATCAAGTTCAATGATGTCTTTCAGGGTGGCGACGCTCCAGCCAAGTACAGGATTGTGCAGTTTCCGTTTCGCCAAGGAAATTGGTACATCTTGGAGTGCAAGGACGGCGATATAAAGTTCCAGGGGGAGGATGTTGTTGAGGACGCATATGACCATTTCTATCACAACCACGGCCGCAGTTTTAGTACCACTGAGGAACAGGTTGTTCAAGTGATGGGCACCCATGTGTCGGACTGCAATGCCGAGCTCGCCGAGAAGAACAATGCGCTCTGTCCACTACCTCTGGATCCCGATGGCGACGAAACAGAGCTTGAAACTGGAGACGAAGGACCCGAAGAGCCATCCGAACGCCGAAAGCACCCGAGTTCACGAAAGAAGAAAGGGAAGCGAGGGAGACGGAAGAATCCCAGCGCTCGTTGGGTGCCTCCCAAGTCGTTCAAGGACGTCGATCCTCGAATCATCAATGCAGAGCCGGGCGACATCGTCTGCTTGTATAATGACAGAACCAAGTTCTTTTCTCCTCTCATGATCCTTCCGTGGGGATCTTTCCCACGTCTCAATTTTGGGAAGGCCTTGCAGGACGTAGAACTCCACACCACAATACCCAAATGCTACGATTGTGCAGAACCCACGGATCTTACTGCGCCGCCTTGGGCCCCTGGCTATGGAGATGATGGCGAATTGGCTCACAAGCGTAGCCTTCCTGGTCTTTTCTTTCGAGCTGCTCAAGATTTCCCATATGAATGCAGGTCGGGCTGGGTCCCGTTGAACAAGCTCAAGGTGTACGATAAGACTTGCCCTCGCACTCGGAACAAAGAGTCCGTTGAGGAGTATATCGAATACCATGCAGAGTGGTGCAAAGAACTAGAAGCCAAGGGCGCGCAGGATGAGGCGACCGCACCAAAGAGAAGCCATCGGTTCCAACCAGGAGGCCATCGAGGTCCCAAGAACAGCGCCCGAGATCAGTCCGCGACACTGAGTACAGGTAACGCGACACGTCGTAGGCTTTGAGTTTGACGCTGAGAATTTCTATAGTCCAAAGCAGTCGACAGTCGACGGAACAGTTCAGTGTTGCGCCTACGATTGAAGATGTCGGGATCAAGGACGAGCCAGTAGTGGACTACGATCAAAGCGAAGAAGAAGACGGCAGAGAGGAGAGTGAGGGCAGAGAGGAAGAAGGAGAGAAACAGGTGAGCGGCTTTCGGAGGCACTATAGCATGGGTGTCCGTCGCGCGCACATCGTACGCAGTGTTGAGGTGGATGGCAGATGAGAGATTGGCATAGATACCCCCCTGGACAGAGAGTTTATGGGATACCTGGATTGTATGGTGTAATTGTGTTATAGGATTCATTCAGATAGGCGTTCGTTATGTAGATACCATTGTAACAGTATGGAAAATATTGATGATTGACATTAACCTCAGCTTTGCGATGCCGGTTACCCTATACGACACAAATTTATCTCACTTGCAATGATCTTGTGTTCTGCCCTGACCCATTTAGATACCTCATTAGTAATATTGCATTGTACAATGGACCAGGTAATTGCAGACTTCAGTTTCTGCTGTTGTCGCTGCCTAATCCTCATTCTAGACATCATCATTTCACGATGCTTTCGACACCCACTGCCGATGAAAGCACCAAGATGACTGCATATGATCGGCGAGTTTATTCTCCCGCCCTTCCAATTCTCTTCTAGCGGCAATCATTAGCTCACCGACACTTCGACTCATAATGTCAGCATAGCATCGCAGGGTAGTAATCACAACCGCTTTAGGCCATTTTTGCGACAGGCGCCTGATGTGATGCATTCTCTTGTAAGTCCATTGGCCGCAATGACAGAGACTGCTCCTTAGAAAATGCCTGTAGAAGAACTGTTGCTTTTAATGTTAAATGTCGGGATATGCTCAATGGCCTGGGTACAGTAGCACGTTGCAATTCGGCGTCCATATTCGCACTCGCCGGCCACACAATTCCCCCATCTCACGTCTAATTGGTTCATGTTTCCAGTTATCACGCTGACAGAAATTCCAAATACTTAGGGCTGAGCCAGGCGAGGCGCAGCGTGGGCCCGCGGCGCCGGGTTTTGAGGGTGAGTGATTACGTAGCTCAATTTCGAGGCTGAGAAAATTAATTCAAATCATTTTGACTGCGGTTTGAATGTGGATCTTGGGTCGGCCACTCAAAGGAGATGACGATGTAAGCTTAATTGAGAGGCTGGGGATATATAAGTTCTAGTCGCCACGCGGTTTAATCATGCTTACCTTATTGTTTGGCTATAGAGTAAATTAATATGTCTAAGATTCAGGAATCACCGTCGTGTAAAACACCAAGTCCGACTTCGAATGTTAGATCGAGAAGATCGCATACAAAGTCTAGACATGGATGCTTAGGTTGCAAACAGCGAAGGAAGAAGGTAATCATCTCCACTCATCGCCAATTGAACTTAACACTAACGGAAATAGTGTGATGAACAGAGACCTCAATGTTCACGATGTTTAGATAAAAATATCCCATGTGAATACCCTCGTCAGACATCTCGTGCATTGAGATCACCCACTCAACAAGACAATTCATGGAGTCAACTTCAGTCCCTCACCATCCCAACACCACACTACGCC